>JZKD02S2375416.1:0-12792 GCA_000966675.3 Picea glauca | reverse complement strand
AGACAATCAACTTATATATGTTATTCTTGCTAAGCTTGGCACTACCTATTCTATTTTTGTATCTACTTCTCACTCCAGTAGAGAAGCTCTTGTTAGTCAAGGAGATACTTACAAAATGCCCACATTTGAATATTTTTATGATTATTTGATTAGAGCACAAGATAACCTCTGCATCTTCGACTGATTATCCCTACATATACATATAACAAAGCCTTTGTGCCCCAATAGAAGGATGAAGCCAAGAATTAAAAGAAGAAACATCTTCACAACAACAAACAAAATGAGGGTCCCAAACCCTCTCAACCAACTCCTACTTCCAGTGGTGATAAAGGAACTAAATCAAAAGGAAAAAACACTAAGATCCATTGTAATTTTTGTGGGAAATATGGTCATCTGGAGTCTAAATGTTTCAAGAACATGGAAACCTTAGAAGTAGCAATGAAGAAGCACAACATCAATCTTCTTCTTCTTCTTCTTCTCATGGACATGCACTTTTTTCTTCTGGTTTTTCCTTCAATGCAACAACTACTTCTTCTTATGAGTACCTTATTTATTCTAGAGTAGCTTATCATATGGATAAGGATAAAGTCATCTTTTATGATCTGAATGAATGTAACACCAACCAACTATTTGTGGTGATAATAGATCTCTTAGTGTTATAGGGTCTAGAACAATTTAGCTAGATGGTGGTCATTTTAAAAATGTATTATGAATTCCAAGTCTCTACTACAACCTTCTACTAGTATATCAAATCACTCATTCAGATGAAGATAAAATAGTAGAATTTTCTCCTCATCAAGTTGTAATCAAGGATTTAAAATATCCTAAGTGTGTCATAAAAAATTGAATTGTTAATGATATTACTAGATTGTACAGATTTGATAAATTTGGGTCATCATCTCTTCCATCAATTTTTATTGTTCATAGTGATGACTTGAACAAATTTTGACATGAGTGATTTGGCCATCTAAATTATCGCGCATTGCAACAACTACATAATCAAAATATGGTGACTAGTCTTCCTTTCATTTCTTGCATAGATGGAGTTTGTTCTGATTATGTTCTCAATGAACATCATTGGAATAGTTTTGACAAATTTGCCTCTTGGCATGTGACTGGCCCCCTTGCAACTTGTTCATAGTGATTTTTGTGGTTCGCTTCCTTCTGCTTCTTTTTCTAGCTTCAAGTACTTCTTAACTTTCATCGATGACTTCTCCAAATGCACTTGGTTTATTTCTTAAACCTAAGAGTGAAATTTTTGACATGTTTTTGTCCTACAAGGCCCTTGTAGAAAAACAATCTAGACATCAACTTCATAAATTAAGAACAAATAATGGAGGAAAATATGTTGACAAAAAATTTACAACTTACTGCACTACACAAGGCATTCACATGTAATATATTGTTCCATATACACTATGGAAAAATGGTGTCACTAAGAGAAATAATTGCACATTAAAGTAAATGACAATTGCATGATCCAATTTAAGGGGTTAAGTCCTCGCTTTTGGGTGAAAGACATTAATTGTGCAAATTACATAGTAAATCATACTCACGTAAAGGATTTAAAAATTATAACATGAAAAAGCATGGAGTAAAATTAAACCAAATGTAAACCACTTTTGTGTGTTTGGTAGTAAAGCATGGGCTCACATTCATGATGAGAAAAAAAAAGTGTCACAACCTAATAGTGAGAAGTGAATTTTTGTTGGGTATTTTGAAGATGTTAAAGGTTATAGACTTATTTGTGCATTTTTGTTGGATATTCTGAAGATGTTAAAGGTTATAGACTTATTTGATCTCATTTCAATGAAATTACTATTAAGAGAAATGTTAAGTTTGATGAAGGATTGCGAGCCTAATTTGGTGTATGTGCCATCTTCATCCTATGAGCCATCTTCGGAAATTGTGCCATCTTTTATTCCCAACTTTTGTGCTAGTGCTCATATTCAGGTTTCTTCTTCAGTTGATGATAGTAAGGATTAAAATCCACCTCTGCTTGTTCACCTTCCTCAAGTCAGTTTATCGAACATGAACCTGCAACAACCGAACAACCAAAGAATTACAACAAGATTTTTGAAGTCCTCAACTTGACTTTGATTTGTCAACCCAATAATGTGATGCTTTGATGAGGTACTGTGCATTGTATGTGCAAACTACACTAGTATAATATAAGGTAAATATTTAAGGCTAAATTGAATATTTTTGTCCCTTTCCTCCTGTAATTGTTCTCATGACCTTCACTCCCTTGCTTAAGAGAAGTAGAGGAGGCCATCAGAGTCACTACATTGGTTGTTTTAGAGTTGGTATAATAGAAATCTTGGTAGAGAGTAAGTGCATGTGTCATAGGATAAAAAACCTATTCATCATCATGTTACTTAGGTGGACTGCAAGACCATATCCATGGATCCCTATATACTGGGAGTGAATGATGCTAATTCTAGAAATTTAGGAACTAATCTAACAACAAAGAGGATGTCAAATA
This sequence comes from Picea glauca, assembly GCA_000966675.3. Taxonomy (NCBI): domain Eukaryota; kingdom Viridiplantae; phylum Streptophyta; class Pinopsida; order Pinales; family Pinaceae; genus Picea; species Picea glauca. The sequence goes on along the minus strand of JZKD02S2375416.1, from coordinate 10,307 downwards.
TCAACCTCTTATCCTTTGTTTCTTCACCCTCAAAGGTTCGTGGTTCTGCACTCTTTCTATCCCAAGTCAAGAACATCAAGAGCAGGGGATAATGAGAGTGTTTTCCACTATTTTGGAGAGAAAGAAGACAACATGTATAATACTACCCAATCAATGAAGGATGTCAATGAATGATTCCATCATAAGTCATAATATCGGATGAGAAACTGAGCATGAAAAAGAAGGTTGCAATACAATGAACATAAAGTGAATGTGCATAAATAAATTAGCTAGAAATGACATGCCATAAAGTAAATGAACTATTGGAATAACATAATTAAGATTGCTATAAAAAAAGAAAAAAATTATCTAATTGTTATAGCCCTAAATTTCCCTACTTATGCGTACATGGCCTTGGCCCTCTTACTTGCATATTTTGCCAAAGCACTGTTGAGAAACTCTTCTTAGAAAACCATTTTTTGGAATATGTATGTGCCCTGCACCATTACATCCTGTGTACATACACTTGTTGCACCACTACAACTCGCGTACATACACATGTTGCACCATTATAGCCCACGTATGCTTGCAAAAGTTGCAAAAAATAAAAAAATGCAAGGAATTCGTTGAAATTCACGGGCTATTGGAAGTTTCCCAACTAATGCACCTATTATAGCCCGTCACCCAACCGAATAACCATCCTTTTGTCATATAAAAGGAGTTGTTGGGGTCTCATTTCACATCTAAGCATAAGAATGGTGAAACTCTGCCCGATTTCACTTCCCCTCCTTGCCCAAGATATTGCTACCTTTTGTGAGAAATTGCCTCAACATTCCCTCATCAACCCCTTCTTCCTCCATTTAACCCATTCCCTTACATAGAAGTGATCAGAAGGTTGAGAGAAGAAGTTCATACAAGGTGCACTTGGAGTATGGTAAAGAGGAGCCCGGACGAGGTTCGTGGAACGGTGGTTGACTTAGATTATAAGGTATAATCTTTGTATTATGAATAAAAGAATTACATTTTCTTGTCCCAAATGATGGTGTCTTGAGTATTTTTATTGATTTATACTTAGCATTTTAACATCAAACTCTAACTTATGTATAGAATAGCATGCTTGTAGTTCTTTGTTTGCCTATATTTGGATGCAGGTCATCCCTGGGAGGAGACATGAAGTCAGTGGAGCTTCCATGCGTGAGGAGATCATCACCACACGTGGGATCAAAGGTATAGTTACCCGATCTCTTCTCTCTTTGCTTTCTTTACATTAGTTTTGGTATGTTTGGGGTAGAATAGAAAATTGATTAGCTTTTAGACGGTTATTGGCTCTATCTACATCTTGAACCCTCATGTAGTTAAAGGGGGGTTTTCCCACTAGCAGAACTAGCGACCATACTGGAGAAGCCTCTAGAGTTTTTTAGGGGATTTTGGGTTGTTTGATTGGTTTGTTTGCCTTTCAAGTTTCTTTCAAGTTTTCTGAGTCTGTCAAAGTATTATGGTCACTTTCAGGGTGCAATACCAGTTGTGCCTACCATGTAAGACTGTCTGATATTTTCTTTTTTCAAGATATACAGAGGTGTAAGTACCATGTCTTAGGTCATCTCGCGTACATACACGCTCTGCTCAGTAAACAACTTGCGTACATACGCAGGTTGTTGATGCAACAGCCTGCGTCTCTGTTTCAGATTTTTTTTTGAAAAAGAGGGAGTTTGCCTCTTTCCTGATTGAAGTTTACACTTCTCATGGTTTTCTTGGATCAGTCCAGAGTCTCTATTTAAATAGATAGCCTAGGTATAAAGTTTATTCTACTTGTTTTCTTGGTTTTCTTGTGTTTACCTTTTAAAAGGGTTTTAAGCAAGTTGTTGAATTGTAAATCTACCTTCTTGGTTTCTTGATTGAATCCCTACCATCTGCAGTGGGATAAAAAAAAAATTATCGTCTTGTTTTAGTATTTTTATCCTTTTTTACTTGCTTTGAAAAAAGAAAAAGATTTATTTCAATTTTTCTCTTTAAGGCAATTTAAAAAAAATATTTTCTTTTCAGTTTGGTAAAGTAGTTAGAGTTGGTTATTTGCAAAAAGGAAAAAGAGTCTGTTTTTCAAGTTCTTTCTTGATTTCCTGAAACATAAGTAGCTTGTAGTCAAGCGAAAGTAGGTTTAGGTTTTCTTTATAAGATATTGAAAAGTTAGTTAAGAAAAGTTGTGTTTACAAAGAGTTAGTTACAAAGCTTTGTTTTTAAATTTGAAGTAATTTTTCTTTCAAGTGATTTAATTTTCTCCTCTTTTTCATCTCTTATAACACCATTAGTTTCATCACCATATGTCATGAGTAAATCAAGCCTTTAAAAAGAACGCTTAATCTAAAATACACTAGAATTTTTCTATTTGTAGGGTCAACCAACTAGTTTAGGGTTAGGGTCTTGAATTAGGTTGGAGAAGAAACTCTTCAAGGCTGTTAAATAAAACATTAGAGTATGAGTTAGGGAGTGCTAAAGTCCAGTGTCGTAAAATTTAAGTGGGACCCCCCTTTAACACAGGGGATAAACACGAGGTCGCATGAGGAAAGGCAACAGAGATAACCCCTCCAAAGTCGGATTGAACATAGTGGGGAACGCATATTGAGGGTTTGTCTTGGGAGTAATACCAACTTCATTTACCTATGAAACTTCGTGGACCTCGAATCCATTTGAGATCCTTTGTTGTCTTCCAGAACATTTTCTTTTGATACCCCTGATAGGCTTCAGACTTGTTATCCTTCTCATTGTGATCCACTCGACTGTCGACTATACCTGCCAAGTGATTGACTATGAACTGGCAACTTATTTTCCCATATTCTAGGGACTTACACGGGTGACTACGGGGGTATACCACGGTACCTGGGGCAGACGTTGGATCACGCTTCACAGAGTATACCCGAAGGGTGCTTCCGTGTTCAAGTTGCACTTGCACCAGTTAGTTGCTCTAGTGTTGATTGGCATAACTATCCTTCCTACTAGATAGTCGACTGCTTGATTTGTCTTTTAGGAAATTTTTAGTGTGTGCTTGGTGTTTAAACGCTAGTTAAGCATTACTGTGTCGGTTGATCATTTCACAAAGTGGAAGATCAACAACTTCGTCGGTCACGAAGGCTTCAGGGCCTATCATTGGTTACATTGGAGCCACCTCTGCCACCGTTGCAACAAAGACTTGACCAACAAGGGTCCTTAGAAGCGACCAAGCCACAGGAAACTGTGCCCGAGCCTACTCTGTGAGGAGACTATTCGAGTCTAGAGGAAACTACCATTTTTTACCTTGAGGCATAAGCTCTCAGGCTAGCTAACCCTCTGATTATTGACTTGTCGACGTCGATCTTAGTTCAAGTTGTCCCTCCCAAGTTGACACCTTCTGAGTGCCATCTAGTCTTACAAGCGACAATGGAAGCGAATGTTGCTACTTCGTTTGGGGGTCCTTATACTCTCATTATGGCTACTATGGTAGGGGGAATCCTTTCTCCTCTCCTGCCTTCACCAATCCGGACCACAGTGGTCTTGACTCCCTCTAGTTCGGGCAGTGGTCTAATACCGTCATCGACGGTGACCACTACTCCATTTAATCAGAGAGTGATAGGCCCTCCATTCTCATATGGGATGCCTGACTTTGATTTGAACTCAGTTCTTACCTACTCCACCTTATATACCATGGTTTTCTGGGCAGAGAACTCAAACGCTCCTGTGCAAGGGTCAATCGGTGGTGCTTCAGTCCCCTTCAATGATATCCCTCACAGTGGGGGTCATATACCTCCTCCATCCCCCTCGCTCGGTGGTGCTTTCCAACAACCAATCAGGCCAAATGTTATTTATAGCTTGTTTGGAGCATGCAGTTTAAGACCTTTGTCTTACACAACGTCGGTGGGATCTATGTCGTTCTCTTTGTTCGACGTGTTTGGGAACAATGCTTTTTCTTTGGCTATTGTCTTGGCTAGGGGAAACCCCAGTTTTGGGCAATAGAACCCCATGCAAGGTACTATTCCTTCACAGGGAGCGACGACTGGATTTTTCTCCACTCAGGGTCTTTAGAATCCTTGGCAGGGATCATTTCCCTCATAAGGGATGTTGGTTGAGGGAAACCCCTTCCATTCTCAATGGAACCTCGGACAGGGCTCTGTACCCATGCCCGTTGGATCGACTGGGGGTATCCCCTTCCAAAATCCTTGGAACACAACGCAGGGAGAAATCCCCGCGCAAGCTATGTCGTCCAATTACGGAAGTCAGTTGATGATTCCCCAACAAACGTAGTTTCCGTATGCTAGTCAAGGCCATGGTTTTTACCAAAACCCTGGCCAACAATCCAAATTTTCCTGGCAACCTAGTGCCATTCAAATTCTAGGACCCTCTTTTCCTATACATAGTACTCAACCTAAACTACCATTTTTGGCAATGCTACATCTGTTAGACTTGCCGATATTACTCAATGACCTAATTTGTCACGATCCACATTGGCCCCCCATGCCGACTAAGTTTCCCTCAAATATTCAAAAATTTAAAGGCAAGCCTGGCGAAGATCCAGGTGATCACGTGACAAATTTTCATTTATGGTGCTCATCAAACTCACTGAGGGACGACTCTGTACAACTGCACCTTTTTCAACGCACTCTTATAGGGGGTGCTGCGAAATGGTATATTGAGCTCGACCGCTCGAGGTATTCTTACTTCAACGACTTGGCAATGGTATTTTTGAACCATTTACAGTTACATGTGAGATATAATGTCAGCATGGAATTGCTGGCCAAGTTTGAGAAAACCAAGATCGACCACATTTCTGATCGTATCCGATAATGGCGGCGTCGAAAGAGCTTGATTAAGGTCTAGGTCCCTTCTACTTTCTTGTTGGAGTGGTTCCTGAAGTCTTTGGTGGCTTGCATATCCAAGGACGTAGCAAATTTTGGAGTGTTTTCATAGGAGGAGGTGATTATGAGAGAGCAACAACTTGAACTAATCTACTCTCATTCCGACATGATCTATGATATTTTTCCAGATGTGTCGTGGTCTATTCTCGATAAGGCCAAGAAAAAGTCTGGACCCCATGCCGATGGTATTGTAGGCTCAACACAAGGAAAGTCCATTGATCTGTTTCCAAATCAATTGCAACAATTGTCGATACAACAGACTATGGCTAGCCAGACCTCGAGTTCGGCTATTCCCCCTACCCAAACGTCGGACGTACACAGTGTGTAGTCGATGAACCATAAGGCCAACCAACAGCCCGAGGGAAAGAAGAAATAGCAGAACAAGAAGGGTAAAGGGGACAAAAAGGATACCAATAATGTTGGCGAGGGAAAAACAGAGAAGAGGAAATCAAAGTATCCATGTAATATTTGCATAGAAGACCACCTGACTCATATGTTCCCTCGGCTCACAGAAGCTCAGAATATATTGGAGTAGCAACAACCTGCTATGCTGACGAACCCATTTCCACATGGGAAAAACATGGCTCAAGCTTCAGCCTCTTCAAGCGTGGAAGGAGGCAATTAGGGACCCCCAACGACTACCAATAATAACCCAGCCACGAATATATACATGATGAATGACGAGGCTAATACAACGACCAGGACTCGAGATTAAGGAATGTTCGAATCTTTTGAAAAGGGAAAAGAAGCCACAAACCCACTGATTCCTCTCCAGATTGAGAATATGACCGGCAAAACGATGACTCACATCCCAAAAGGTGCATTTAAAAAAGGATTCTCATAATCCAAACGCGAGGGCCACCCAAAACTACTTCGTTGTGGAGGATTTGGCACAGACCCCTTGCGCGATGTCTTCTATGTAAGTCCTCCAGAGTTTCCCTTTGAAGAGAAAACATATGTTATCTTCCTTGGGATCGACAGAGACTTGTAACCCTGGAGCAATAATTTTTTATCCAATTGACTTGAAACCCCATCTCCCTTACCATGTTGCATTGCAGGATAGTAGTGGCTTACACCACGAAATATTTTACTTGGAATATTTTTCGTACAGTGGTTGATGAGGGCGCCTCGACTTGTGTGATGTTGTTGGCGTGTTGGAAGGCCATTGGCCAACGCAGTTTATCTTTGTCACCTACGTTGCTTACGACGTTTGACAGTCGGTTGTTCAGACCACATGGAATCATTCCTTCTTTCCCCATGCAGTTGGGAGGAAAAACTGTGTGTGTCGAAGTTGAAGTGGTCGATGTGCCTCTCGACTACAACTTGTTGTTAGGAAGGAGTTGGACTTATGCAATGCATGTAGTGGTTTCTATAGTTTTTTGAGTCTTGTTTTTTCCACACGAGGGTTGGATAGTGACCATTGACGAGTTGGCCTTCTCCCATATTGAGCCTTCATCTAGGGCTTCCATGGTCCCGATGATTGATAGTCCGCGGCCCGACACTGTCAACTTAGGTTCTGGTTTGTTTCTGTCGTTGATGGGAACTTTTGATTACCCACCACCTTTTAGTGATGTCAAGCTTATATCGGTTGTTCTCGACCAGCCTAGGGCTGCAATTTTTCAAGTGTCATCGTTTCAAACGACTTACTTTAATGATCTGTGGACTCTACCTTCCTCATTAGCATCGATGGAAGGGATAGGGCATCATGGCATGGTCATTCCATTGTTTGTGGCTAAGGTTGCGTAGAACATTGTCCACCAAGCGTCGACCAACCCCGATTTGACTCCTGCACAGGAATTAGATCCAGTTCTCGAGTCTATTTGGGCTCAAAGTTCTCTTGCCACAGAAGATCCTTTAGACCTGGTCTTTCCCTATGATGAGGTGATTCTCGAGGCATTGACTGGTCCCAATAGGCCTTGGGATGATCTACATCATAGATCTTACTTCCTTCTTGAGTTAAAGAGAATAGAAGTGGGAGAATTTGTTTCGACCATGAATGGAGATAACGCTTGTCCTATCAATCCTCTGGCTACCCATGCAGTTTATGCTGAGGGTAACATGGAAAGTATCACTACAATGATCCCCATAGATATCTCCATAACCCCTGGCATTATGGAGAATGTTTTCGTTGGAGTGGACTGCTCCCCCGAAGAGATTCGAATTTATATTTAAAGAATTCGACAACGTTTTTGCCCGGTCTTACGAGGAAATGTCAGGCATTGAACCAAGAATTGTCGAGCATGAAATAATGACTTATCCTTATGTCAAGCTGGTTCGACAGAAGCTTCATCTAGTGAATCCTCGAAAAGCGACAACAATTAAGGCTGAAGTAGAAAAACTTCTCAAAGTCGGTTTTATCTACCCCATGTAGTTGACGGAATGGGTGTCAAACCCGGTTCTAGTTAACAAAAAACAGGGTAAGATTCACATGTGCATGGATTTCCATGATTTGAATAAGGCATGTCTAAAAGACAACTTTCCCACCCCGTTCATCGATCAGATTTTTGATGAGTGCGTAGGTTGCGAGGTATTTTCATTCATGGATGGTTTCTCGGGAGATAACCAGATTCAGATCAAACCTGAGGACCATCATAAAAAAACTTTTATTTGTCCTTAGGTCACGTTCGTGTACCGTAAGATGCCTTTTGGCCTGAACAATGTTGGAGCCACCTTTCAACAGGCCATGTTGTTTTCTTTTCATGACCTTAGACATATAGTCAAGGAATATCTTTATGATCTAGCATCATGCTCTCGCAAGAGATTTGATCATCTCGCTCATTTTCGAGTAATCTTTGAATGATGTCGCTACTATCGAATTCGCTTGAATCCTAACAAATGCAGTTTCTTCATGGCATCAGGTTGTCTCTTAGGTTTAATTGTTTCGACAACAGGGATCATGGTCGATCCTCTCAAGGTTTAGGCGATAGTTCAATTGCCTCCCCCGTGCATGATACTCCAGATTCAGAGCTTACAAGGGAAAGTGAACTTTCTTCGACGTTTTGTCGGGAATTACACCAAGATCACTAAAGGGTTTATGCGTCTCTTGAAAAAGGGAGTCCCATTCTGTTGGGATGAATTCACTCAACACTCTTTTGAAGTGTTGAAATGTGCCCTTACGTCTGCCCCTCTGCTCCAGCCTCCCGATTATAACAGAGATTTCTTGTTGTATTTGGCTGTTTCGAAGTCGACCATCGTCATGGTCTTGATTCAAGAGGATGATCTGCTCGAGGAGAATGTTATTTATTACCTTATCTGAGGCTTGTTTGGGCCAGAACTCAACTATTCTCACGTTTAGAAGCTTGCTTTGGCAACAGTTCATGTTGTCCAACAATTCTGTCATTACATTTTGCTTCGCAAGACCATTGTCATTGTCGTTGTGAACCCTTTCCAATATGTGTTAACACGACGAGTCATTGGTAGAAAAATCAATAGATGGATTGTAATCCTCCAGGAATTTGACTTGGATTTTGTTTCCGCGAAATCCAAAAAGTCGTTGGTCTTTGCTGAACTTATTTCAGAACTTCTAGTCAAGTCTAGTGATATCATGCTCGAAGAATCTCCTATCAAAAGAGATCTTTTTCTAATCGCATCTTTGGACCCTTGGTATGGATATACACTAGTCTATCTCCAGACTTTTAAGTGCCCCGCTTCTGCCTCCCGTGATGAGCATCGACGAATTTGACATCAAGCACGAAACTATCTTATCCTCGATGACACTTTGTATCGTCGAGGCGTGGATTGCATTATTCGCCAATGCCTTATCCATGAGGAAGCAAAACTCATTTTGAACGACTGTCACACTGGAGCATGTGGTGGTCATTTTTCTGGGTTGGAAATAGCCCAAAATATTCTACGTGTCGTTTACTTCTGGCCCTTGTTAATCAAGAATTGCATTGAGGCAGTCAAGAAGTGCCACTTGTGTCAGATCTTTTGTCGGAATATGCGAGCACATCCTGCTCCCATGTTTCTTGTCACTGTTGTTGGTCCTTTCACCAACTGGGGGATTGAATTTACTACATGTCATCAGCTTCAACCAGGGGGCATCGTTACATCATCGTAGCGGTAGACTACTTCACGAAGTGGGTCGAGGCTATGCCAACATTTAAAAATGATAGCGAAACAATGACTCTTTTCATTTTTAACCAGATAGTAGCAAGGTTCGACATCCCTAAGGAGATTGTCACTAACCATGGAAGTCACTTCCAAAACAAAATGATGACCGATTTAACATCAAAGCTTGGGTTTAGGCAAGAACATTCGTAACCTTATTACCCACAAGCGAATGGTCAAATTGAACCTATGAATAAGTCTCTCAAGACTATTCTTCAGCGGATGATGAATTCTGCCAAGTTAATTTGGCATTTGATGTTGTAATCAACGTTGTGGGACTACCGAACGTATGTGAAGACTGCCATCGGTTTTTCACCTTTTCAACTCTTATACGGGCTGGAAGCAGTCTTACCTATTGAGTGTCATATCCCATATTTAAAGTTGGCAATGGAATTATTGTCGGACACTTCATCGCTTGAGGAACGCCTACTATATCTCGAGCAACTCGATGAGCAGCATCTTGATGTAGCCTCAGCTAATGAGGCTCATAAGCAACGAGTCAAGTGTTAGTACAATCGGTTCCGTCCTTGGATTTTCTCCAAGGGCGATATTCTCATGGTCTATGATCAAGACAAAGATCCCTTGGGAGCAGGCAAGTTCAAACCCATGTGGTTCAGACCGTTCATTGTGAAAGAGGTCTTGAAGAAAGGTGTTTATCGTCTAGTTGACTTTGAAGGAAATTCCTTGGCAGAGCCTAGAAATGGGCTCTACCTCAAGAAGTATTATTCTTAGGTTGGTCACCTGGGTGACTTCTTGTACATATGTATAGATTCTTATACAATTTTTTTTCTTTTTGTCTTGTAGACGTGTAGTTATTTATGTCTTCTTTTTCATTGTGGCAGATGTTAAGTGAATCAGAGGTGTATTTTGGGTTTGTGGATGGTGCTAGCCGACACACTCGGAGGCTTGCTTCCGCAGCTTGGGTGATTTTCACACCTGGAGGCTAGTTGCTATCCTCAGGAGATATTTGTCTAGGTGACACTACAAACAATATTGTCGAGTATAGTGCAGTGATAGAGTTGCTTCATGATGCTTTGTCGCATGACATTTCTCACCTTCGAGTCTACCTAGATGCTCAGTTGGTTGTGTCCCAGTTAAATGGAGTTTACAGCGTTTATGATCCCCCTTTGCACCGACATTTCCTTAGGGTACTTCTCTTAGAACATTATTTTGATTACATTACATATATCCATGCTCCTAGGAGATTTAATCATATGACAGATACTCTAGCTAATCAAATATTAGATTGGCATGTTGCACACACATAAAAAATGAAGCACACACATACACATGTACATATATTTGTAAAAAATGTGATCCATAAGACAAATAAGA
>JZKD02S2375394.1:0-20043 GCA_000966675.3 Picea glauca | reverse complement strand
TTGTTAATGGTAACAGTAACTTATATATATTTTACTCTGTGAATTAAGTGTGTTTAATTCTGGTTAAATGCATTTGTTTTTAAATCCATGTAATGAATGGTGAAAGGAGAGGTTTTGGTGAACCTGGGTAGTGAATTGGTACACTACAAATTGGTATTAGAGCCATTGGTACACTACACTTCTGAAAAAGGGGGTTAAATTCATTTGGACATCAAAATGTGAAGAAATATTTCAGGAAATGAAATGCCTCCTGACCCATGCACCCATGCTGAAGAATGAAAACCCGAGTAATGATTTCCTCATGTGTAGAGGTGCCTGTAAGGAAGGACTGGGAGGAATCCTTATGTAAGAGGGACGTGTAATTTTCTACTCATCCAGAAAATTAAAAGAGCATGAGATCAATTATGTGACACATGACCTAGAGTTGGTTGCCATAGTACATGCTTTAAAAATGTGGAGGCACTATCTCCTGGGAAGGTGATTTGTGCTTATGATAGACCATTGTGGATTGAGGCGACTATTTGATCGACCAAAACTCAATGCCAGGAAAGCAAGGTGGATGGCTCTCCTTAGTGAGTTTGATTTCGAAATAAAACACATCAAAGGAAAGGAAAATAGGGTGGTCGATGCCCTTAGCATAAGTATAAAAGTGATTCACCTAGAATCGATAAGCACTTGTGAAACGGATGTCAGGGAAAGGGTCAAGAATGCACAAGAAACATATGCACTCTTCAAAACCGTGACATCATACCTAAGGCAAGAACCTACAAGGATAAAGTATGAGAGCTATCAAATGCTCGAGGAAGGCCTACTGACTTACAGAAACAAATTGTACATTCCAAAATGTGATGACTTGAAGAGTTTCATAATGGATGAACTAGACAAGAGACCATATACGAGTCACCCAGGATATCAGAAAATGAGCACGACCACTAGGAAATAATTCTATTGTCCTGGGTTAAATAAAGACATAGCTAACTATCTATCTAAGTGCCTAGAATGCTAGCAAGTTAAGGCAGAGCACCGACATCTAGTAGAATTTTTATAGCCCCTACCAATCCCAGAATGGAAATGGGAAACCATCTCCATGGATTTCATCACCGGATTACCAAAGTCGACCAAGAAAAATGATGCCATCATGGTCGTGGTGGAAAAACTGAGTAAGTCTGCTCATTTCTTCCCTATCAAGTCAACTTGCAAGGAAATAGATATTCCCAACATTTTCATGAAGGATATATTCAAACTACATGGCATGCCCAAAGAAATGGTATCTGACAGAGACACCAAATTTACTTTAAGATTTTGGAAATCCCTAATGGTTGGTTTTGAGACAAAATTGTTGTTCAACACATCTTATCACCCTCAAACTGATGGACAGGCAGAAAGAGTGAACCAAATAGTAGAATACATGCTAAGGATGGATGTAATGCATCAACCTAAAAAGTGGGAAGACTACCTACCATTGGTAGAGTTTACCTACAACAATGGTTATGAGGAATCCTTGAAGATGAGTCCTTTTGAAGCCCTCTATGGTAGAAAGTGCAAGATTCCAATCAGCTGGAGTAATCCAGTGGAAAGAGTTACAATCAGACCTGACATGCTAAGAGAAATGGAACAACAAGTGTTTTAGATAAAGAAATATCTGAATATTTCTCATGATAGACATAAAAGTTATGCCGACAGAAATAGAACTCCGAGAGAGTTCAAGAATAGAGACCATGTCTATCTTGGAGTTAGACCCAGGAAGAGTTCCCTAAGAATGGGAGCATGTGCCAAGTTGGCACCTCGATATTGTGGACCCTTTAGTGTCTTATATAGAGTGGGACCTATAGCCTATAGGCTATCACTTCCTCCCACAGTAAATGTTGGAAGATTGATTGTTGTCATTGATGTCAACCCTAGTCATGGGTTTTGGACCGCAAGATTGATAAAGGTATTTGGACATGAAGGAAAATGCACATGCATATAAAACACCNCTTGGAGGTTTATCCCTCCCTTTACATTTGGAAGTTGTAGCTACCTTTGGAAGTCATTACTTCCCTTGATAAAAAACTATTGATTATTTCTCATATATTGTGCATGGTGTATTGTCGTGTATTGGTGTAACTCTTATACTATTGCTCATTTCTCATTGGATATAATTGAATGGTTTAAGTATAATTTGAAAAAGGTTTTTAAATTCTACTTGATACTGATTCACCCCCCTCTCAGTATCAACAGTAAAGGCACATAATGTTTTCCATGTTTCATTATTGAAGAAATATGTACATGATATTAATCATATAATTCACTAGTCTGTGATCCAGGTGGAGCAGGAGGGAGAATTCCTGCCATAACCCCAATGCATATTAGACATGAGGGAAACCTCACTCAGGAACCGAATCATTGCACAGGTCAAGGTGCAGTGGAAACACTTTGGCCCAAATGAGGCTACGTGGGAAATGGAGGAAGCCATGATACATGCATATCTGATGTTGTTTACTCCTGTACATACATATCATGTTGACAAATAGAACATTGAGGATGATGTTCCTTTAAGTGGGGGGGAATTGTAACACATTGTTTCCCTCAGTTTGTAAATATAACTATATGGACCAAGGAACTATGGAAAACTTAAAAGTGAATGTTTGATTTGATGGAACTTTGTGTAGAAGGTCGATGAATGTAAATTTTGTTATTTTAATATAAAATAGTTATGTGTCACATGACTCTTGAAAGAGGGGATGTGATAAGACAGACCATGAATTTCATGAAAAGGTGGTGGAGGGGACCAGGAATGGTTGTGTTAACCTCCACCGAACGAGTACCATGATGGAATTAATTTCTCAGATCAGAACAACCCTCTGACCCATGAATGAATTACAGTCATGTTGGTAGCTGGGAAGACCTCCTCAAGAGTTAATGAGGGTATGGGGCACACCGCCCATCCGTAAGGCTTCCATACTTGACCATGAACTGGGAATTCGAGCCACACACAATCTTGTTGAGGAAGGAAAGAAATGAAGTGTGGTGGGTAGAGGAGGACCTACGAAGAGTGTAGATACGAGAGCTGAAGCTCTAGGGTCTGAGGGAGGACTGAAAGAGGAAAGTGAGTTCTGATCAGAGAAAAATAGAGATTGAGAAGGGAGAAGGAGGGTAACCTTTGTCCTTATCTATTTCCATATTGATAGAAAGAGAGTAACCTTCGTCCCTAATTTCTGTTGAGTTGGGAGTAAGATATTGAATCTCAAAGCATCATGGTTTAAGCTCGAGGGTGGCTAGTGATAAATCCATTGGGAGTGATTGAGCCTATGGTTGGGTGGAAACAAGCACCCCTTTCAGCAGTCGCATCACGTTCTATGGTTATGATAAGTGTTTTCTTGCCTTATAATTTGAATTGGAAATAATGGATGCATGCGAGTATTTATTTTTCTATAAATGGTTTTTTGTATTAAATGATTAAGTTATGAGTATGAATTTGTTCCCTTGAGAACCTATACCTAACCTTGATGTTTCTATATGTTCCAATTTAATCACTCGAAGGCTCTTTCCCCAGGTAAATACATCACCGTTCAGAGTCATAGAAAGTCACTTGGCATAGCTACCATTTTGGTAACCTCAGAAGTTACCTTGCTTGATACAGAGCTTAAAGCTCTATGTGTTGGGAAGTTGTTCCCTAAGTACCAATAGTATAGGATATTTTGAACTCATGCCTAATTCCTCCACCATAAATGTGATTAAGAGTGAGGTTATAGCCCAGGAGTTATCTAAAGGTATATGTGACCTGGGTCTAGGAACCCTGTGCGAAAATAAGTTAGCTCCTGAAGGTTTCATAACCTTTGGAGCTTGAAGCATTGAGGTGTCAAATTGCATGATAGTTAATTTACCCGAACCATTGATTACTTAAGAATATGGCAGTGGAGATTGAGGATAATAGTTTAACAGGTGGAAAGGCCATCCCATTCGTCAGATATATTCAGACACCCACTAGGGTTAATAAATCAAACATCAGCCGATCGATTAATCGACGGTTGGGTATCATTGTAGAGTGCGAAGGTGAAATTAGCGAACATGCTAGTTCACGACCCGCAATCAGCCCACGTTGTTGATCTCACCGAGAATGAAAGATCAATCACTAGGATTGGATTAGAGACGAGAGAGAAATTCCCAAATTGTGGTGGTTGGACCCCACAATCACTGATAATCTTCGATCTATGAATGGAGGTTGAGGGTGGGGAATCATTACGGAGCACGAAGGTGAAAGTAGCGAACATGCTAGTTCGTGGCCCGTAATTCACCAAAACCATTGATCTCATCAGATAGGAAGATTAATGACTCTGGTTGGACCCAGTTGGGAATGTACTTTATATATTGCAGGGGTTCGACTCTCTGATAAAGAACATGCATGTTGCAGCCCTACAATTTATGTGAACCATCGATCGTCATTGACCTTCGACCTGAGATAGACGAGACCTCTGAAACGCAAGGAATGTGTGGGAAATCGAAATCTTCAAGGAGATCAAAATCATAAATGATAATGTTTTTTCAAAAGTTCACATGAGGTCCAAGAGACGGATTTCATAGGAGGAACAAAGGTCAAGGCCTTTTGAATACTTAGAAAATATTCTGAATTAGAGGAAATCGAAAGCTTGGGAGGAAGAGCGTTAGTAACCGTCGAATTGTAGCACCGAGGATCAACAACCATATGATCTAAGAAAGTGCACAAGCCTTAGTGCTTTGCATTCACAAGGGAGTGAACTTACCAAAGTTTCAAATTTTGAAGGAAATCTGGACCATTGAATCCCGAGGGACACATGAGGANCTTGGAGGTTTATCCCTCCCTTTACATTTGGAAGTTGTAGCTACCTTTGGAAGTCATTACTTCCCTTGATAAAAAACTATTGATTATTTCTCATATATTGTGCATGGTGTATTGTCGTGTATTGGTGTAACTCTTATACTATTGCTCATTTCTCATTGGATATAATTGAATGGTTTAAGTATAATTTGAAAAAGGTTTTTAAATTCTACTTGATACTGATTCACCCCCCTCTCAGTATCAACAGTAAAGGCACATAATGTTTTCCATGTTTCATTATTGAAGAAATATGTACATGATATTAATCATATAATTCACTAGTCTGTGATCCAGGTGGAGCAGGAGGGAGAATTCCTGCCATAACCCCAATGCATATTAGACATGAGGGAAACCTCACTCAGGAACCGAATCATTGCACAGGTCAAGGTGCAGTGGAAACACTTTGGCCCAAATGAGGCTACGTGGGAAATGGAGGAAGCCATGATACATGCATATCTGATGTTGTTTACTCCTGTACATACATATCATGTTGACAAATAGAACATTGAGGATGATGTTCCTTTAAGTGGGGGGGAATTGTAACACATTGTTTCCCTCAGTTTGTAAATATAACTATATGGACCAAGGAACTATGGAAAACTTAAAAGTGAATGTTTGATTTGATGGAACTTTGTGTAGAAGGTCGATGAATGTAAATTTTGTTATTTTAATATAAAATAGTTATGTGTCACATGACTCTTGAAAGAGGGGATGTGATAAGACAGACCATGAATTTCATGAAAAGGTGGTGGAGGGGACCAGAAATGGTTGTGTTAACCTCCACCGAATGAGTACCATGATGGAATTAATTTCTCAGATCAGAACAACCCTCTGACCCATGAATGAATTACAGTCAGGTTGGTAGCTGGGAAGACCTCCTCAAGAGTTAATGAGGGTATGGGGCACACCGCCCATCCGTAAGGCTTCCAGACTTGACCATGAACTGGGAATTCGAGCCACACACAATCTTGTTGAGGAAGGAAAGAAATGAAGTGTGGTGGGTAGAGGAGGACCTACGAAGAGTGTAGATATGAGAGATGAAGCTCTAGGGTCTGAGGGAGGACTGAAAGAGGAAAGTGAGTTATGATAAGAGAAAAATAGAGATTGAGAAGGGAGAAGGAGGGTAACCTTTGTCCTTATCTATTTCTATATTGATAGAAAGAGAGTAACCTTCATCCCTAATTTCTGTTGAGTTGGGAGTAAGATATTGAATCTCAAAGCATCATGGTTTAAGCTCGAGGGTGGCTAGTGATAAATCCATTGGGAGTGATTGATCATATGGTTGGGTGGAAACAAGCACCCCTTTCAGCAGTCGCATCACGTTCTATGGTTATGATAAGTGTTTTCTTGCCTTCTAATTTGAATTGGAAATAATGGATGCATGCGAGTATTTATTTTTCTATAAATGGTTTTTTGTATTNTGAATGTAAATTTTGTTATTTTAATATAAAATAGTTATGTGTCACATGACTCTTGAAAGAGGGGATGTGATAAGACAGACCATGAATTTCATGAAAAGGTGGTGGAGGGGACCAGGAATGGTTGTGTTAACCTCCACCGAACGAGTACCATGATGGAATTAATTTCTCAGATCAGAACAACCCTCTGACCCATGAATGAATTACAGTCATGTTGGTAGCTGGGAAGACCTCCTCAAGAGTTAATGAGGGTATGGGGCACACCGCCCATCCGTAAGGCTTCCATACTTGACCATGAACTGGGAATTCGAGCCACACACAATCTTGTTGAGGAAGGAAAGAAATGAAGTGTGGTGGGTAGAGGAGGACCTACGAAGAGTGTAGATACGAGAGCTGAAGCTCTAGGGTCTGAGGGAGGACTGAAAGAGGAAAGTGAGTTCTGATCAGAGAAAAATAGAGATTGAGAAGGGAGAAGGAGGGTAACCTTTGTCCTTATCTATTTCCATATTGATAGAAAGAGAGTAACCTTCGTCCCTAATTTCTGTTGAGTTGGGAGTAAGATATTGAATCTCAAAGCATCATGGTTTAAGCTCGAGGGTGGCTAGTGATAAATCCATTGGGAGTGATTGAGCCTATGGTTGGGTGGAAACAAGCACCCCTTTCAGCAGTCGCATCACGTTCTATGGTTATGATAAGTGTTTTCTTGCCTTATAATTTGAATTGGAAATAATGGATGCATGCGAGTATTTATTTTTCTATAAATGGTTTTTTGTATTAAATGATTAAGTTATGAGTATGAATTTGTTCCCTTGAGAACCTATACCTAACCTTGATGTTTCTATATGTTCCAATTTAATCACTCGAAGGCTCTTTCCCCAGGTAAATACATCACCGTTCAGAGTCATAGAAAGTCACTTGGCATAGCTACCATTTTGGTAACCTCAGAAGTTACCTTGCTTGATACAGAGCTTAAAGCTCTATGTGTTGGGAAGTTGTTCCCTAAGTACCAATAGTATAGGATATTTTGAACTCATGCCTAATTCCTCCACCATAAATGTGATTAAGAGTGAGGTTATAGCCCAGGAGTTATCTAAAGGTATATGTGACCTGGGTCTAGGAACCCTGTGCGAAAATAAGTTAGCTCCTGAAGGTTTCATAACCTTTGGAGCTTGAAGCATTGAGGTGTCAAATTGCATGATAGTTAATTTACCCGAACCATTGATTACTTAAGAATATGGCAGTGGAGATTGAGGATAATAGTTTAACAGGTGGAAAGGCCATCCCATTCGTCAGATATATTCAGACACCCACTAGGGTTAATAAATCAAACATCAGCCGATCGATTAATCGACGGTTGGGTATCATTGTAGAGTGCGAAGGTGAAATTAGCGAACATGCTAGTTCACGACCCGCAATCAGCCCACGTTGTTGATCTCACCGAGAATGAAAGATCAATCACTAGGATTGGATTAGAGACGAGAGAGAAATTCCCAAATTGTGGTGGTTGGACCCCACAATCACTGATAATCTTCGATCTATGAATGGAGGTTGAGGGTGGGGAATCATTACGGAGCACGAAGGTGAAAGTAGCGAACATGCTAGTTCGTGGCCCGTAATTCACCAAAACCATTGATCTCATCAGATAGGAAGATTAATGACTCTGGTTGGACCCAGTTGGGAATGTACTTTATATATTGCAGGGGTTCGACTCTCTGATAAAGAACATGCATGTTGCAGCCCTACAATTTATGTGAACCATCGATCGTCATTGACCTTCGACCTGAGATAGACGAGACCTCTGAAACGCAAGGAATGTGTGGGAAATCGAAATCTTCAAGGAGATCAAAATCATAAATGATAATGTTTTTTCAAAAGTTCACATGAGGTCCAAGAGACGGATTTCATAGGAGGAACAAAGGTCAAGGCCTTTTGAATACTTAGAAAATATTCTGAATTAGAGGAAATCGAAAGCTTGGGAGGAAGAGCGTTAGTAACCGTCGAATTGTAGCACCGAGGATCAACAACCATATGATCTAAGAAAGTGCACAAGCCTTAGTGCTTTGCATTCACAAGGGAGTGAACTTACCAAAGTTTCAAATTTTGAAGGAAATCTGGACCATTGAATCCCGAGGGACACATGAGGATAGATTGTGAGCTTCGGATAATAGCTTCAAGAGTTTCAGTTGAGATTTGAGATTCCCGAAACCTGAAGTCCGAAGGAAATATGGACCGTCGAATCTTGAGGGACACATGGCGACAAATTGTGAGATTCAGATAATCGCTTCGAGATTTTTAGTTGATATTTGAGATTCCCGAAACCCGAAGTCCGAAGGAAATCTAGACCGTTAAATCCCGAAGGACACATCACGACATATTGTGAGCTTCAGATAATTTCTTCGAGAGTTTCAATTGAGATTTTAAATCTCTGAAATCCAGAGATCCAAAGTAGATCGTAGCCATCGCATCCAAAGGACATGTGGCGTAAGTCTGTGGACTCCAGGTAAAGACCTGAAGTAAAGGTTAGCCATTAGATTGTCCGAAGTAGACGTCAGTCATTAGATCCAGAGGATAGGTCATGTATGCCTGTGGACTCCAGGTAAAGACCCGAGGTATATCATGTTTGTTGGCCAGCAAGAGATATGTGTCGATAGATCATAGATTTCGAGGAACATCACTTCAGAGGTTTCCAAGTGAGGAGTGAGACAAACTCCTGAAGTCCTGAAAGCCAAAGAACTGAAAAGCTGATGGGAACCTAGACCGTTAGATCTAGAATGGCGCGTGGTGACAGATCATGAAATCTGAGTGGATGTACTTTGGGAGGATGCAAAGGAGAAGAGTTTGGAATTGTCGAAGCCAGAATAGTAGAAGCAACCAAGGACCATTGATCTGTAGGAGGACACATGTCATCAGATCATGGAATCCAGGTAAAATGTTCTAGGATAAAGAGAGGGAGGAAAATTCATATTTGAGATCTCTGAAGGATGAAGTCTCAAAGTAGGCTAGAGCCATTGATTTTGAGAGGACGCATGGAAAACGATCTGCCACTTCGGGAGAAATCACTCTAGAAGAAAGAGAAGGCATTGAATAATAACTCCCAAAGGCCAATGAGTTGTAGTTCATCTGAACCTCCCACTTGTGAGGGATAGGTGTTAGCAGATCTCCCACCCCGGGAGATAGCCACTGCAGAGAAAAAAAGGTTTGAGAATAAAAAACCACGAACGTCAAAGTCCCGAAGAAAATCACTTTCGCTGATTTAAAAAAGGGCTGATCTAAGTTGTTAGTTTAGAAGTACCGACAAGATCATGAGATCAAAGGTCACGTTGAATTGTAGGGGTAGAAACTTCTGGGACTTTAAAAGTTAAAGGGGGGGGGGGGCACAATCAGAACTACGGTATTGAGAACGAGGTATAGGGTGGTTCGTGGTGAATTACAGGGAGAAAGGCAGTTGGACTCAAACCACCCTTGTCTGTGATTGCAATCNTGAATGTAAATTTTGTTATTTTAATATAAAATAGTTATGTGTCACATGACTCTTGAAAGAGGGGATGTGATAAGACAGACCATGAATTTCATGAAAAGGTGGTGGAGGGGACCAGGAATGGTTGTGTTAACCTCCACCGAACGAGTACCATGATGGAATTAATTTCTCAGATCAGAACAACCCTCTGACCCATGAATGAATTACAGTCATGTTGGTAGCTGGGAAGACCTCCTCAAGAGTTAATGAGGGTATGGGGCACACCGCCCATCCGTAAGGCTTCCATACTTGACCATGAACTGGGAATTCGAGCCACACACAATCTTGTTGAGGAAGGAAAGAAATGAAGTGTGGTGGGTAGAGGAGGACCTACGAAGAGTGTAGATACGAGAGCTGAAGCTCTAGGGTCTGAGGGAGGACTGAAAGAGGAAAGTGAGTTCTGATCAGAGAAAAATAGAGATTGAGAAGGGAGAAGGAGGGTAACCTTTGTCCTTATCTATTTCCATATTGATAGAAAGAGAGTAACCTTCGTCCCTAATTTCTGTTGAGTTGGGAGTAAGATATTGAATCTCAAAGCATCATGGTTTAAGCTCGAGGGTGGCTAGTGATAAATCCATTGGGAGTGATTGAGCCTATGGTTGGGTGGAAACAAGCACCCCTTTCAGCAGTCGCATCACGTTCTATGGTTATGATAAGTGTTTTCTTGCCTTATAATTTGAATTGGAAATAATGGATGCATGCGAGTATTTATTTTTCTATAAATGGTTTTTTGTATTAAATGATTAAGTTATGAGTATGAATTTGTTCCCTTGAGAACCTATACCTAACCTTGATGTTTCTATATGTTCCAATTTAATCACTCGAAGGCTCTTTCCCCAGGTAAATACATCACCGTTCAGAGTCATAGAAAGTCACTTGGCATAGCTACCATTTTGGTAACCTCAGAAGTTACCTTGCTTGATACAGAGCTTAAAGCTCTATGTGTTGGGAAGTTGTTCCCTAAGTACCAATAGTATAGGATATTTTGAACTCATGCCTAATTCCTCCACCATAAATGTGATTAAGAGTGAGGTTATAGCCCAGGAGTTATCTAAAGGTATATGTGACCTGGGTCTAGGAACCCTGTGCGAAAATAAGTTAGCTCCTGAAGGTTTCATAACCTTTGGAGCTTGAAGCATTGAGGTGTCAAATTGCATGATAGTTAATTTACCCGAACCATTGATTACTTAAGAATATGGCAGTGGAGATTGAGGATAATAGTTTAACAGGTGGAAAGGCCATCCCATTCGTCAGATATATTCAGACACCCACTAGGGTTAATAAATCAAACATCAGCCGATCGATTAATCGACGGTTGGGTATCATTGTAGAGTGCGAAGGTGAAATTAGCGAACATGCTAGTTCACGACCCGCAATCAGCCCACGTTGTTGATCTCACCGAGAATGAAAGATCAATCACTAGGATTGGATTAGAGACGAGAGAGAAATTCCCAAATTGTGGTGGTTGGACCCCACAATCACTGATAATCTTCGATCTATGAATGGAGGTTGAGGGTGGGGAATCATTACGGAGCACGAAGGTGAAAGTAGCGAACATGCTAGTTCGTGGCCCGTAATTCACCAAAACCATTGATCTCATCAGATAGGAAGATTAATGACTCTGGTTGGACCCAGTTGGGAATGTACTTTATATATTGCAGGGGTTCGACTCTCTGATAAAGAACATGCATGTTGCAGCCCTACAATTTATGTGAACCATCGATCGTCATTGACCTTCGACCTGAGATAGACGAGACCTCTGAAACGCAAGGAATGTGTGGGAAATCGAAATCTTCAAGGAGATCAAAATCATAAATGATAATGTTTTTTCAAAAGTTCACATGAGGTCCAAGAGACGGATTTCATAGGAGGAACAAAGGTCAAGGCCTTTTGAATACTTAGAAAATATTCTGAATTAGAGGAAATCGAAAGCTTGGGAGGAAGAGCGTTAGTAACCGTCGAATTGTAGCACCGAGGATCAACAACCATATGATCTAAGAAAGTGCACAAGCCTTAGTGCTTTGCATTCACAAGGGAGTGAACTTACCAAAGTTTCAAATTTTGAAGGAAATCTGGACCATTGAATCCCGAGGGACACATGAGGACAGATTGTGAGCTTCGGATAATAGCTTCAAGAGTTTTAGTTGAGATTTGAGATTCCCGAAACCCGAAGTCCGAAGGAAATATGGACCGTCGAATCTTGAGGGACACATGGCGACAAATTGTGAGCTTCAGATAATCGCTTCGAGATTTTTAGTTGATATTTGAGATTCCCGAAACCCAAAGTCCGAAGGAAATCTAGACCGTTGAATCCCGAAGGACACATCACGACATATTGTGAGCTTCAGATAATTGCTTCGAGAGTTTCAGTTGATATTTTAAATCTCTGAAATCCAGAGATCCAAAGTAGATCGTAGCCATCGCATCCAGAGGACATGTGGCGTAAGTCTGTGGACTCCATGTAAAGACCTGAAGTAAAGGTTAGCCATTAGATTGTTCGAAGTAGACGTCAGTCATTAGATCCAGAGGATAGGTCATGTATGCCTGTGGAATCCAGGTAAAGACCCGAAGTATATCATGTTTATTGGCCAACAAGAGATATGTGTCGATAGATCATAGATTTCGAGGAACATCACTTCAGAGGTTTCCAAGTGAGGAGTGAGACAAACTCCTGAAGTCCTGAAAGCCAAAGAAATGAAAAGCTAATGGGAACCTAGACCGTTAGATCTAGAAGGGCGCGTGGTGACAGATCATGAAATCTGAGTGGATGTACTTTGGGAGGATGCAAAGGAGAAGAGTTTGGAATTGTCGAAGCCAGAATAGTAGAAGCAACCAGGGACCATTGATTTGCAGGAGGACACATGTCATCAGATCATGTAATCCGGGTAAAATGTTCTAGGATAAAGAGAGGGAGGAAAATGCATATTTGAGATCTCTGAAGGCTGAAGTCTCGAAGTAGGCTAGAGCCATTTATTTTGAGAGGATGCATGGAAAACGATATGCCACTCCGGGAGAAATCACTCTAGAAGAAAGAGAAGGCATTGAATAATAACTCCCAAAGGCCAAAGAGTTGTAGTTCATCTGAACCTCCCACTTGTGAGGGATAGGTGTTAGCAGATCTCCCACCTCGGGAGATAGCCACTGCAGAGAAAAAAAGGTTTGAGAATAAAAAACCACGAATGTCAAAGTCCCGAAGAAAATCACTTTCGCTGATTTAAAAAAGGGCTGATCTAAGTCGTTAGTTTAGAAGTACCGACAAGATAATGAGATCAAAGGTCACGTTGAATTGTAGGGGTAGAAACTTCTCGGACTTTAAAAGTTAAAGGGGGGGGGGCACAATCAGAACTACGGTATTGAGAACGAGGTATAGGGTGGTTCGTGGTGAATTACAGGGAGAAAGGCAGTTGGACTCAAACCACCCTTGTCTGTGATTGCAATCATGTGATAGGCATTCTTACATAAACCGTGGTCATACAATGGTCGGAAAATAAAGAAGGGGGTTGGACTTCTGACTTTCCAAATTATAGACCATAGAGAGATGATTTGTTCCTGTAAGGAGAACAAAATTTTTATGCCCCACTATGGGTCTGTTACAAATTGGAATCATAGCATGGTTACAAAAATTGGCCTACTTGGGCTCATGGATGAGCCGCTCCAAAACTATATTTAGAGAAATTTTAAGAGTGACGCCCTATCTTGCCTCCTTATTAAAGAGTCTAGTTAAAATTTTATTCAGGAAAATATTGAAACTTTCTACTGTGTGAGTGCATTTAAGAAATTGAACTGTGTGTTATTCATAAACTAATAGACTGTTATCTAACAATAAGTGTTTTTCTCAACACTCGAATAATCATTAAATCATAGGAAAAATTCAAGACTAAAGGATGGTGACATGTCATGAAGTGGGGGATGGCTCCCACAATAGAGACGAAGAATCTGACGAAAGGAGGGCGGTGGAAAACCCTCTGGATTTGGCTGAAACTGTAAGGATCCTCAGGGACAAATTATAGAGTTGCAAGGATGACAATGAGAGATTGATAAAGGAGCAAGAAAAACAAACAAAAATTAACGCAATCTTGCTGCATAGCTTATCCGACATATAGAGGAAACTGCAGCATGAACCTGTAACCAGTCATGTGGGCCGACAACATGAGAAGAGAAGTCAAAGTCCACCAAATATTCGAAAACATGACTCCATAAGTGACCACACTAGGAGAAATACCTCAAAGAAGTCCCAACCAAGGGGCAGGAGACACTCATCGACAGAGTCCTCTAGAAGGGAAGCTGGAAACTCTGAGGGATATTCTAGTAGCAGCGCTAGCTCACATTCTCAAAGGAAAGGAAAGAAGCAGAATCATTCCAAAAATCATGATCTTGAAGAATTCAAGAAATTCAAACCACCCTCTTTCGATGGAGATATTAAGAAGCAAGAAGAGGTTGAAGCTTGGTTTCTTGGTCTAAAGAAGTACTTTAGAGTCCATGACTACTCTAAAAACTTGAAGGCTCGAATAGCCATCTTCAACTCAAATGGAAAGGCTTCCATTTGGTGGGAAGACCTTAGGAATGCGAAAGGAGTCCATGAGAAGGACTTGTCATGGAAACAGTTTGAGAAATACTTCAAGAAGCAATATCTGTCAAAGAAATACATGGATGGGAAGACTAAGGAATTCTATGAACTTCGACTGGGGAAGCTCACCATAGATGAATATGTCAATAAATTCCTTGAAGTACTAATGTATGTACCCTACATAAAATATGAAAGGGTAAAAATGTAGCGGTTCATTAGTGGGTCACCTCAGACCTACCGAGACAAGATTGAGTTTGAAGAACCAAATACCTTAGAAGAAATTGTCTGGAAGGCAAGGTATTGTTATGAATAGTTTGGTAATAAGACAAGACCTCACGAGGACTGGAAGAAGAGGAGTAGTTCGGTATTCAAGAAGAAGGGTTTTAAATCCTCAAGATTTAAGAACTATGGAAAATATTTTAGAATGAGCCTTCCTACTAGAAGTGTACATCAACAAAATTTCCCCTCTCAAAGTGGAAATAAACTTTTTAGGACAGTCCCAGAAAATATCGATAACCTAAAGAAGGAACCCTTAAATTGTTGGGGATGTGGAGAAGATCATTGTTTGAGGGACCGCCCACACAGAAAACAGACTAGTAAAATAGTCTACAATATCCAAGAAGCTACCACCATCAATGATATGTCTAGGAGCATGCCATGAATCTATGCATCCTTGGACAATAATCAAGCCAACCACCAAGCTTCAGTTGTGGGGTTGGAAGGTATGGTCTCCAACCATCTATTTTCTATTTTAATTGACCCGGGTTCTAAGTTGTGTTATATGGCCCCTCAGACTATTGATAAGTGTAAACTGCAACCAGTTAGACATGTTAGTCCGTGGTTGGTATGACTAGCCACTGGGACCAAAAGAAAAGTGGCATAGGTCATACCAACCTGTCAATTCATCATGGGTGGATTTCCCACTTGAGCGACCCTTAACATACTTCCCCTAGGATCATATCACTTATTGATCATTATGGATTGGTTGGTTTCTTATAAAACTAAATTGGAATTTTATGATAAAACCTTAGAATGTGTAAATGAATAAGGGATAAAGACGACCCTCCAAGGGAATTAGAAGCATGTCTCAATGAGACAAATAACATCCCTTCAAATGAAAAAGTATTGCAGGAAGGGATGTTCCTTATATGCAATGAAGGTGTTGGAATCTGTTGAGAATGAAAAACCTAACCTATAGGATCACCCCATATTAAGAGAAAATAGGGACTTGTTCCTAGAATAGGTAATAGGTTTACCTCCAAGAAGGGATATTGACTTCTCGATAGAACTTACACCAGGAGTGGTGCTAGAATCTAAAACTCCATATAGGATGAGTATGCCAGAGCTAGTTGATCTCAAGCTACAACTAAAGGAGATGATGGGAAAAGGCTACATCAGTCCCAGTGTATCCACGTGGGAAGCGCACATATTTTTCGTGAAAAAGAAATATGGCACACTCCAACTGTGCATACATCACAGAAAACTCAATAAGACAACCATAAAGAACAAGTACCCCTTACCAAGAATCGATGACTTTTTTGACCAATTGGGAGATGCTTCCAATTTCTCAAAGATCGACTTAAGGTCTGGATACCATCAAGTCCGGATTAAGGATGAATACATTCAAAAAAAAACCTTTAGGATGAGGTATGGTCACTATGAGTTTGTTGAGTTTGTGGTGCCATTTGGCTTAACCAATTCCCCCGCCACTTTTATGTTCTTGATGAAGAATGTACTCAACAAATTTATGGAAAAATTTGTATTGGTTTTCATGGACGATATCCTAATCTACTCCAAGAATAGAGAAGAGCACGAAGAACATCTTAGAATTGTACTTCAATTACTAAGAGAGAATCAGCACTACGCCAAGTTTATCAAATGTGACTTCTTTCAAAAGAATGTTCATTACTTAGGCCATGTTATTTCTAAGGAAGGGGTGGTAGTGGACCCCAAAAAAATCAGATCTATTATGGAATGGTCTACCCCAAAGGATGTAACCGATATCAAATCCTTCATGGGCTTAGCAGGATACTACATAAGGTTCATAAAAGTGTTTTCCAATATTGAATGTCCAATCACTACCCTTCAGAAAAAGGGGGTTGAATTCATTTGGACATAAAAACGTGAAGAAATATTTTAGGAACTGAAATACCTTCTGACCCATGCACCTGTGCTTAATATTGGAGACNTCAAACCACCCTTGTCTGTGATTGCAATCATGTGATAGGCGTTCTTACATAAACCGTGGTCATACAATGGTCATCAAATAAAGAAGGGGGTTGGACTTCTGACTTTCCAAATTATAGACCATAGAGAGAGGATTTGTTCCTGTAAGGAGAACAAAATTTTTATGCCCCACTATGTGTCTGTTACAAATTGGAATCATAGCATGGTTACAAAAATTGGCCTACTTGGGCTCATGGATGAGCCACTCCAAAACTATATTTAGAGAAATTTTAAGAGTGACGCCCTATCTTGCCTCCTTATTAAAGAGTCTAGTTAAAATTTTATTCAAGAAAATATTGAAACTTTCTACTGTGTGAGTGCATTTAAGAAATTGAACTGTGTGTTATTCATAAACTAATAGATTGTTAGCTAACAATAAGTGTTTTTTTCAACACTCGAATAATCATTAAATCATAGGAAAAATTCAAGACTAAAGGATGGTGACATGTCATGAAGTGGGGGATGGCTCCCATAATAGAGACGAAGAATCTGACGAAAGGAGGGCGGTGGAAAACCCTCTGGATATGGATGAAACTGTAAGGAGCCTCAGGGACAAATTACAAAGTTGCAAGGATGACAATGAGAGATTGATAAAGGAGCAAGAAAAACAAACAAAAATTAACGCAATCTTGCTGCATAGCTTATCCGACATATAGAGGAAACTGCAGCATGAACCTGTAACCAGTCATGTGGGCCGACAACATGAGAAGAGAAGTCAAAGTCCACCAAATATTCGAAAACATGACTCCATAAGTGACCACACTAGGAGAAATACCTCAAAGAAGTCCCAACCAAGGGGCAGGAGACACTCATCGACAGAGTCCTCTAGAAGGGAAGCTGGAAACTCTGAGGGATATTCTAGTAGCAGCGCTAGCTCACATTCTCAAAGGAAAGGAAAGAAGCAGAATCATTCCAAAAATCATGATCTTGAAGAATTCAAGAAATTCAAACCACCCTCTTTCGATGGAGATATTAAGAAGCAAGAAGAGGTTGAAGCTTGGTTTCTTGGTCTAAAGAAGTACTTTAGAGTCCATGACTACTCTAAAAACTTGAAGGCTCGAATAGCCATCTTCAACTCAAATGGAAAGGCTTCCATTTGGTGGGAAGACCTTAGGAATGCGAAAGGAGTCCATGAGAAGGACTTGTCATGGAAACAGTTTGAGAAATACTTCAAGAAGCAATATCTGTCAAAGAAATACATGGATGGGAAGACTAAGGAATTCTATGAACTTCGACTGGGGAAGCTCACCATAGATGAATATGTCAATAAATTCCTTGAAGTACTAATGTATGTACCCTACATAAAATATGAAAGGGTAAAAATGTAGCGGTTCATTAGTGGGTCACCTCAGACCTACCGAGACAAGATTGAGTTTGAAGAACCAAATACCTTAGAAGAAATTGTCTGGAAGGCAAGGTATTGTTATGAATAGTTTGGTAATAAGACAAGACCTCACGAGGACTGGAAGAAGAGGAGTAGTTCGGTATTCAAGAAGAAGGGTTTTAAATCCTCAAGATTTAAGAACTATGGAAAATATTTTAGAATGAGCCTTCCTACTAGAAGTGTACATCAACAAAATTTCCCCTCTCAAAGTGGAAATAAACTTTTTAGGACAGTCCCAGAAAATATCGATAACCTAAAGAAGGAACCCTTAAATTGTTGGGGATGTGGAGAAGATCATTGTTTGAGGGACCGCCCACACAGAAAACAGACTAGTAAAATAGTCTACAATATCCAAGAAGCTACCACCATCAATGATATGTCTAGGAGCATGCCATGAATCTATGCATCCTTGGACAATAATCAAGCCAACCACCAAGCTTCAGTTGTGGGGTTGGAAGGTATGGTCTCCAACCATCTATTTTCTATTTTAATTGACCCGGGTTCTAAGTTGTGTTATATGGCCCCTCAGACTATTGATAAGTGTAAACTGCAACCAGTTAGACATGTTAGTCCGTGGTTGGTATGACTAGCCACTGGGACCAAAAGAAAAGTGGCATAGGTCATACCAACCTGTCAATTCATCATGGGTGGATTTCCCACTTGAGCGACCCTTAACATACTTCCCCTAGGATCATATCACTTATTGATCATTATGGATTGGTTGGTTTCTTATAAAACTAAATTGGAATTTTATGATAAAACCTTAGAATGTGTAAATGAATAAGGGATAAAGACGACCCTCCAAGGGAATTAGAAGCATGTCTCAATGAGACAAATAACATCCCTTCAAATGAAAAAGTATTGCAGGAAGGGATGTTCCTTATATGCAATGAAGGTGTTGGAATCTGTTGAGAATGAAAAACCTAACCTATAGGATCACCCCATATTAAGAGAAAATAGGGACTTGTTCCTAGAATAGGTAATAGGTTTACCTCCAAGAAGGGATATTGACTTCTCGATAGAACTTACACCAGGAGTGGTGCTAGAATCTAAAACTCCATATAGGATGAGTATGCCAGAGCTAGTTGATCTCAAGCTACAACTAAAGGAGATGATGGGAAAAGGCTACATCAGTCCCAGTGTATCCACGTGGGAAGCGCACATATTTTTCGTGAAAAAGAAATATGGCACACTCCAACTGTGCATACATCACAGAAAACTCAATAAGACAACCATAAAGAACAAGTACCCCTTACCAAGAATCGATGACTTTTTTGACCAATTGGGAGATGCTTCCAATTTCTCAAAGATCGACTTAAGGTCTGGATACCATCAAGTCCGGATTAAGGATGAATACATTCAAAAAAAAACCTTTAGGATGAGGTATGGTCACTATGAGTTTGTTGAGTTTGTGGTGCCATTTGGCTTAACCAATTCCCCCGCCACTTTTATGTTCTTGATGAAGAATGTACTCAACAAATTTATGGAAAAATTTGTATTGGTTTTCATGGACGATATCCTAATCTACTCCAAGAATAGAGAAGAGCACGAAGAACATCTTAGAATTGTACTTCAATTACTAAGAGAGAATCAGCACTACGCCAAGTTTATCAAATGTGACTTCTTTCAAAAGAATGTTCATTACTTAGGCCATGTTATTTCTAAGGAAGGGGTGGTAGTGGACCCCAAAAAAATCAGATCTATTATGGAATGGTCTACCCCAAAGGATGTAACCGATATCAAATCCTTCATGGGCTTAGCAGGATACTACATAAGGTTCATAAAAGTGTTTTCCAATATTGAATGTCCAATCACTACCCTTCAGAAAAAGGGGGTTGAATTCATTTGGACATAAAAACGTGAAGAAATATTTTAGGAACTGAAATACCTTCTGACCCATGCACCTGTGCTTAATATTGGAGACTTGGATAATTATTTCCTCCTGTGTACAGATGACTGCAAGGAAGGATTGGGAGGAGTCCTTATGGAAGAGGGATGTGTAATTTGCTACGCGTATAGGAAATTAAATGAGCATGAGATCAATTATGTGACCCATGACCTAGAGTTGGTTTCCATAGCACATGCTTTAAAAAT
>JZKD02S2375383.1:19967-30042 GCA_000966675.3 Picea glauca | reverse complement strand
TTAGGTCTTCTTACATCCGCCTAATTCTCTTTTATTGAAAGGTCTTATTAATATTGACCTTTATTACATCCGAATACATTAATCTACCCATGTGCAGGTTAGGACCTTAACAAACTGAGAGGGGGGTGAATCAGTTGTTACTGTGCTTAAGCAATTTTAAGTCTATTAAACCATTTTTAATCTTTCATCAAGTGACCATCAATATTATACATCATATGAACAACATAAATAATGAGCATCAATCACACATAAAATATAAACAGAGACAGATTTTTACGAGGAAACCCATAAAGGGAGAAAACCTCTTCTTCTTCAAAATGATAGGTAGTCTTTTAAGTTCTGTACATCATCTATGTTTGAGCACCAACTCAAAGTGAGGCTACTACCTTTGTTTTACAAGCTCCAACTTGTTGAGATCACCAACTCTCTGGTTTCTCTAGCACCGACTAGAAGGAAGCACCAACTCCCTGAGTGTTCCAGCACCGACTGAATGGAAGCACCTACTTCCACTTATACAAGCACCAATTTGCATACAAAAAACTTTGTGTTTTCCCAAGTACCACCCTGCCACCCTATTTTCTAGCCACAACTAGATGGAAGCTACAACTCCCAATATTCAAGCACCAACTTGAATATCAGATGACCATAGTCCTCCCTAGCACCACCCTTCCTCCTTGATTATGAGTAAAATGATCGAATAACCAACAACGCAGGTGTTTCAATTCTTACCACTTCTCTTTTGTCCTGCAATTCTTCTATGCTTCTCTCTGTTCTGCAATTCTTCTCTGCTTCAATATGTTCTACAATTCTGCTCTTGCTTCTGTCTATTCAACATCTGTTACTCATCTCTGAGTTTTATCTCACACTGCGCATATTGTCGGTCTCACACTGCACATACTGTAATTTTCCCTTTCTTACAATTCAACTCATTTTTCATTCAGAACAACCAACCATTCACAGTCACTCCATCTTTCTTTTATGCACTTCACACAACTTCAGTTGCACCTTGAATCCCCAGGCCAACAACGCTTCTGCCACTTAATCGCCAACCGTCCAAAAACCATGATTCAATTCTGCTAATTGAATCGTAACTGAACAGTTAATTGTAAAGATCAACAGTATCTCTTCAATCAGATGCTCAAATAACCAGCACCATTGGATTAAATCCACAAGGTCTTGCATTTATCCCATATGCCCACTGGTTGTGACCATGGGCCTAATCAAGATGTGTTTCGCATTTCGCATTTCGACAATCCTGTGTCGAAGGATCTCGACGGTCCAAGTTGTGATCCCCAAAATGGAGCTTAGCTCCACTAGATCCTCCCTCTCACATGACCATCGGGGGTGGCCACAACCTACACCAAAAGGTGTTTTGCATTTCATGAA
This sequence comes from Picea glauca, assembly GCA_000966675.3. Taxonomy (NCBI): domain Eukaryota; kingdom Viridiplantae; phylum Streptophyta; class Pinopsida; order Pinales; family Pinaceae; genus Picea; species Picea glauca. Next base: position 28,656 of record JZKD02S2375383.1, on the reverse strand, counting down.
CTTATGAACTTCATCGAGCCTGATCAATGGTCGAGATCTCCAATGATCTGATGGTCCAGATCTCATCGCGATCTCACGTTTCAGGATTCCTATGATGAAGGGTCTTGACACTCCAAGTTGCGATCCCCGAAATGGAGCTTAGAAATTAGCTCCTTCCCTTAATCCTTCGAAGATGTGACCTTGTCGAAGATGTGACCATGAGCCAGACCTTATCGCGATTTCACATATCGCGAGTTGCAAGGTTAGAGCATTTCCTTCCTTTGAATTTTCAGTCAGCAAAAAGTTAATCCCTTGCCACATGTCCCTCTTGGATCAACGGTCTAGATCTTATCGTGATTTTGCAACTTCACGAGCCTTCGTCATGCCTAATTAACTGTCCACGATCTCCCTTTGATCAACGACTCAGATTAAGTCGTGGTTTTTCATTTCACGATTTCATAGGATAGAGCACCTTCTTTCTTTGACTTTCCAGTCAGTGAAATGCCAATCACTCGCCATGTGTCCTCTGCATTCAATGTTCCACAACATACCTTGATCCAAAGGTCCATATCAATTCTCGGGATTTCTCATATCGCAAGTTCCCATACCATGTTCCATTGACTCCTCCAATGTGCAGGTCAATGAAATTCTAGTCGCTTTCCACGTGTCCTTCTTGAATATGGATGGTCCTCCTGCTTTCGATATTTTGTAGGCCTGCTTCATCTTGCACATAAAGACCGTGCTCCTTCTTATGGATCCAACGACAGTCAGTCTTCAGGCTCAGATCTGACGCTTGAGATATATTTTCTTCTACTGTGCGCTCCTCCTATCTGAATTCATATCTGACGATCATCGGGAATTCTGAATGAGATCCAACGATCATTGTTTCTCTTCGCTGTTCATCTTTCCATTATCGTTGCACTACTGATCATGCTGATCTTCACCATCAATGAAAAACACGCATACTCTGCCTCTGTCTGAAAACATGCCAACATCTTGCACTCAGTTATTCGTCTCATTCATGCCCCCAATGGTGCATTTATGTCATCCTTGAGAGGTTAAGGAGGTTGAATTATGTTTGGTGTAGGCTCAAGAAGGTTGGGAAACAATCCCAACCAAAAACCCCACTTGAAAATGTGAAATTATTTTATTTTTCACATTTTTTAGGGCATCTGCGAGCTATAAGCTATCAAGGCATGGATTTCCGCATGTTGCACAAAAGTAATCCACGTATATAATAAAAATTCATGTTTTTTAAGTGACTTAGATAAGGGAAGTTGGTATTTTGATTAGCAATCTAGGGAAAAGGTTTGGGAAATGTCACAAATGCATAGATGTGGCAATTTGTGCTATAACATATAGCCATGAAGGTGTAGGGTTTTACCTCCCAATATCTTGACTAAGTGTGTAGTATCTCAATTTCACATTGATATATAAATTGGTTGGTTTCTAATGTCTATCTCTTAAAATTAGATTTTGAGACGATGGATGATGACAACTTCAGTTCTGTGAAAAGCGTCTGACAAGGACAAGCCTCTATGCAAATGTTCCTCTTGTATAGAAACGTACTAGATGAATTGTTTTTCTAATTTATCTCCTACATTTTGTACAAAGTGTTCCCCAAAGCCACCAAGAAATACTAGCATATAACATATTTATCCAAGCATAATCAATGATAAATCTTAGAAAACATTAAAATTTAAACGCTTCAGAGTTATCTTATCAAAGGATTAAGCAATGTAAAAAATATCTATACAATGTTTGTGCCAACTAAAAATACATCATGAAAGGCGAGTTAGGATGAAAAATATCCAAGTGATGCAAGGTTTGACACTTTAAAAACTCAGATCTAGCAATCTAGTTAAGTAGATCAAGCAATGAAAAATTTAAATTTCCTTTAAACAAAATAAAGAAATAAAATTGTCCACTACTCCCAATGAAAGAAACAACATGTGAAGAGCATTACCCCATTAAGTAATAAGACCACACAAACCCTAAACTTGAAAGGAAGAGATAACATGGTGATTTAAAAATCTATAATTTAGCTAGACTTAGGGGCCAACAACCCTAGTTCAAGGATTTTATGATCGCGATCCAAATCATGTAGAGGCAAGAAATTCAGCATCCAAATTCAAGGAAATACCATATCAACAACCAAGGCCAAACCCTCAAAATTAGACATACTTCACAACTGAAACCCTGAACCAAAAACACAATTCTACAGTTTCAGAATAGATCCAACAAATTTCTCAACTACAACTAGGATTGAAAGTACAAAAACACTTAAAAGCTACATTTTATTCCATATTCTAGCAGGTACAGTGACCCCAAACACAAGAAAAAAATCTACTAAAGAAGGTTTGATAGATCAACCCCAAACTATTCATATTCTCTTGCCACACAATGGATCAACTTCAAAACCATATTTACATGTTTAGATCTATGGTCATGGATTCCATCTTGGAAGGCCCAATAGGCCCTAGGGTTGGAACTAGGCTCTGATACCATATGTAATGGCCCAATTTACTAAATAATTATATAAGCAAATATCACTCATGTGTAATAATCATATCTAGTACTGAATTACCAACAATGAACTTATTGAAGAACCCAATTTACATGTAACCTAGTGACTTCATAATCTTAGCCATACATTGATCCTTCACCTGGAAAACCTGGAAAACCACAACAAAGATGGGGGACAAGTCTTCACCCAACCGTAGACCTTGCTACTTAATATTTAATGTAGGTCTCCCCCGATCCCTCAATCTACTACTTGACCAACAATCTTAATCTGTGTTCTCTCTATAGACCAACCAAAGAGAGATGTTGTTTTCTCATCTTCTTCCCTCTTTGTATAGATTCCATCCATGGTAAAGAACCCAATCACTAGGGTCCATTATTTAATTATTTATTATACTTTAGTGTTTCTCCATTAATTAGAGTTACTTATTTTACCATTCTCTTTAATTACCCAAATATCCATAATAAATACTTATTATTAACCCCTTTAGTATAATTATTATATACTTATTTATTATTATTCATTCCAATAAGTATTTATTATGACCCTTTTAGGAGAATTATCATATTATTGATATTATTTTTATTATTATTATTATTTAATAATAATAATATTGGGCATGACAATGTCAATGCATTTTCTAAAGACAGAAAAGGACATGTACATCACTTAAGACAAAATTTTAACATATGCAGAAGGTATGGCATCTCTCTTGATCCCGAGAAATCTATCTTTGTTATAAATGAAGGAAATCTCCTTGGATTTGTTGTCTCCAAAGAAGGAATAATGATAGAACCTAAAAGAACATAAACTATTTCGAAGATTCCATTCCCTCACAACAAAAAAGTCTGTGTAGTCCTTCCTTGTTTTTTGCACAAATTCATCCCTAGTTTCTCTGAAACTGTGAAGCCCCTACAAGATATGATAAAAAAAATGATGAGCTCGAATTGGATCCCAAAGAAAAGGAGAGCCCTAAATTTGGTAGGGATTTCATTATATATACCTTCACTTCTAACATAACATTTTTAGTTGTCCTCACCCAGAAGAATGATGAAGAGAATGAATTCCCAATTGCATTTATGAATTCATGACTACAAGGAATAGAGCTCAATTATCCTGAAGTTGACAAACAAAATTATGTAGTCTTGAAAGCAGTTAAATACTTCAGGCCCTACTCACTAAAATCCAAGACCAAAGGGATAGTACCTTACTCTGATGTAAGGAATTTATTGGTATAGAAATACCTAGGAGAAAAACGATCCCACTGGATGATGAATGCCTTACAAGAGTATGAATTTGAAATAAAACCCGCTAAGAGTGTAAAAGGGAAAGGAATTTGTAAGCTTGTAGAGAAATTGAAAGGAAATGATAATGATGAAGACAAAATATATAATGAATAAACTTTGATTGAAGAAGAAATCCACTGTATCCTTGTTCCCACTGACTCCTGGCATTATGAGTTAAAATATTACTTAATCCATGGTAGCGATCCATAATAGTTGGAACCAAGGAAGAGAAGAGATCTCATAATAAAATTTTCTCAATACCAATTGGTCAATGGGATCCTTTTTATAAAGAACTATGATGATGTACTATTGAGGTGTGCGGAAAAATTTGATGCAAAAAGAGTTTTACAAGAACTGCATGTTGGTCATGTTGAAGGATAGTTTGGAGGAGACACCACATCACTCACAATTCTCTAAGAAGGATATTATTGGCCCACTAAGTTAAAATATTCTCATGCATATGCAAGAATAAGTGAACTGTGTCAGAAATTAGTTGGAAGGGAGAAGAAACATGCATTTCCCCTACAACCTATTTCAATTGATAACCCATTCCAATAGTGGGGCCTAGATATAATTCGGGAAATTAATCCCAACTCATCTCATCTTCACATGTACATCATGATTACAAGAAATTACTTTACTCATTGGATAGAAGCAATACCTCTTAAGGTGGTTAATGAAATCCAGATGATTCATTTCCTTGAATCACATATAGTTATCGTGTTTGGTATTCCTCAATCTATGGTGTTTGATAATGCAAAGTATTGTTCTTTTTTGAAATTAATTGAATATGCTATGGAAAAGAATATAAAAATAAAGTATGAAACAAGTTATGACCCCCAAGGAAATGGTCTAAGAGAGTCTACAAATAAAAATCTAATAAGAATCCTTAAAAAGACAGTAATTGACCACCAGAGAAATTGGCATCTAGCATTACCAAATTCCCTATGGGACGATGGGGTGACACCTAAAGAATCCTTAGGGAACTCTCCTTTCTTCTTGGCATATGGGAAAGCAGTTATTTTTCCTACTCATGTTTTCTTACCTTCCCTGCAATTATCCCAATATGTTCAAGAGGAAAACTTTCCATTCATGCAACATAGATTGAATATTCTCCTCAAGCTAGAAGAAGAAAGGGAAAAAGCTAAGAAAAAGCTAGATCAACACCAAGAGATAGTAAAATTATGGTTTGATAAAACCTTTGTTAGTAACAGGGATTTCTAGGTTGGAGACTTAGTACTCAAGTGGGAAAAAGCAAATGAAACCAAAGGGAAACATACTAAGTTTCAACAACTATGGTTGGACTCATACCTAATTATGAGAGAATTAGTTATAGAACTTTCAAACTCAAAACCTTGGAAGGGGGGATTGAGGAACTCCTTGTCAATGGTAAAATCCTCAAGAAGTATTTTTCTTGATCATTAATGGTGATGTAGTCTTGTACATAATAGGTTTCTTTGTTGTTTGTTTTTCTTTAAATATTTACATTTCCTTAGAATTGTTTTGTATAGTCCTTTTGATTTTAATTATTTTGTATTATGAGTTCATTTACAATAAGACATTTTGTTGTTATTTTTATCATCCATGTTATTTATATGTGGCTTTCAAACAAATCAGAGAGATTGCATGTTTAGGAACAATGGAGAAATTATATTCCCATGTAAAATTGCTTTCTTAGCACTCGTAAGTAGGAATTTTACCCTACACAATCCATCGGGACTTAAAGGGTATAGAAAAAATGTGGAAGCATTGTAAAATTGTGTGGGAAGTACAAGTAAACTCGTCGGGGATATAGACACTCACTAGCAGTGGGGCCATGCTTGTATGACATCGAGGAAGCCTCATCGGGGCTATGGACACTCAGTGGCAGCGAAGCAATGCCAAGAAAAGAGATATGAGGGAAAAACATTGGCATACAATCAACTACAGATCACCCCTTTGTGGCGTCATACTCTAACAAGGTTCATGTCAGTCAGTTCAATTAGGTGAACTTTGATACATTAAATCATCAACCCAAGGTCCATAAGTTGATGAAGTTCATGCAAAGTATATGCATTTCTTAGCTTCTAATCTATCTCTAAATTATTACTATGCAAAAGGAAAATTGTTTATTGTTTAGCTACAGAAACAGAGTAACTATTCAGCTACAGAAAAAACAAAGTAATTGCTAATGATAAAGAAACATATCTAATAAAAACACATGTATGATTCAAATCACTTGATATTATCAACCTACTAGATTATTAATTATAAACCAATCACAGTATTTCAACCATTAAGTTAATGAGAGTTCTTGTAACTGAAATATCAATCCTTTGTTCGATTAATGATTATTGTATGTTAGTCTTCCCGTGCTGCGAACAAAGATAAATTAATTACAAGAAATGAAAGAAAAAAAAATATAAACCAAAAAACTAAATAATGAAATCAATACCAACATTAAATTAAGAAACACACTCCTGCTTAGGAGGGCCTCCTCGCTCGAGGAACACTGTTCGAGAAGAACTTATAACACTAAAGCATATAACTCATGAAATTGAACAGTAACCATAACTTCATTGTATTAATTTAGAATAGAAATATGAATTTACACTAACTTGATGTCATCATATTTGTCCCCATGAAGGTTCTAATAACCAGTATTTATATATTACAAACAAGATCGCATAGATCCATAACCCATGGATCCTCAAATTGGCCCAACAATGGATCTAAGAAAAATTGTTTTAGAGAATCGTCCATATCACCGAAATCTTTCAGTTTATGAGAAATTTTCTCATTCAACACCTAAATGGGATCGTTTTGCACAAAACCCATGTCCTCGAATTATGATATTTTCTTTCATCTACTCACAATTGACACCGCAAAACGACCTCTACTATTTTAGCACAGGCTTGAAATTCAAATCTGGAATATTTGTGGTTGTATGAAATCAACTTTAGCAGCCCACGTATAGAGAAATTCATGACATGTGCATGAATTTCTCTCATTCAATATTTTTCCACCTCGTGTTGATTTGGCATGGATCCAGCTCGCACAGTCTGCCATGTGTTCATGCGTTGACCACATCTTTTACTTTTCTCTTGCACTAACCTGGAGGACTATTGGCCTAGGATGATAGGAGGATGATCATCTGGTGTTGATTTGGCATCTTCTCCAAGTTGTGATCCTAACCTAGAGTGCATGAAATCATGTAGAACAATGATTCTGGTGCAGAAAAAATTTAGTCGCTAGAGAAATATATTTGTGTTGCTATAGAATCAGAGATTATGTAGCGACTCGTTAAAAGTAATAACTAATTAAACCAAATTTCATAAGGAATAATAGAAATATGATTAGACATAACAATTTACCTTGGATATTATTTAATATACAAATTATGTAGCTAAGAAGGATAATCACAGCAAAAAGGGTGAAATAGAGTGTAAGCACATTCATAAGTATAGGTTTTGGAGGGAAATTTATGATAGGAAAGTGACAAAAAGAGTATTATTTTAGGAACCAACTTCTCCCCCACACGGAAGATGTTTCATGTCCTCATTCAACCAAAAGTGCACTCTATTCCTCCAAAAATTAACTGCCCTCCATCAAAAATTGAATATTGCTTACCCTTTTCTCTTATATTCTCTTTGTAGCATCTGTCAAAATATTCATCCCAGAAGGTGATGCATGTATCTTTCTTTTTGCCTCATTCAACTTTTATCTCTAGTCTTCTATTCCTGATTTTTCCTTGCCTGTTGTGAATATACCATTTTCTAGCTTCAAACCATTGGTCCCGAATTTATCAAATCCCTTTGTAGTTTTACCTCGGGGTCATCCTCTAGGTTTTCTAGGTTCAGGGTTTGAAACCCTGACCTCCTTTTCCATCCTTTGTTTTACATTTTTCTTCTTCTTTGTTGCTTTAGGATTTGTCTCTTCACTTTTCTTTTCTGGCTCTGCATTCTCATTTTCCTCAGTGTATGGTTCCGCATTCTCCAATTCCTCTACTCTCAATTCTATATTCTCCAATTTGGGGATTTTCGGCTCCATTTCCAAGATTTTCAACTTGGAAACTTTTGGTTCTCTATCAGAAACCCTTCTTTTGGCACCACCACATTTCAATCCTTTGACCTATTTCTGTGCAATTTCCTCTTCAAAATGATTTATTACCAAGGATTGTGCCCAATTATCATTGTTCTCGTGCAATATGGCTTCAACTAATATTTTAACTAGCCCAAAATGAAATAGACTCCTCTCCAAACTCCTAGGGCTATGTTGGATGGTTAATGCCATCTTCTTTAGGTTGTTCAGTTAATAAAACTACGTATATAATTTTTTCTTTTTGATAAAATGCATGAGTAATCAAAGATGATAATAAAACACGAGCCCATACCTTCCTTCGCAGATCACACATTTTTGAAGTACAACAAAAATATATCTCCATTTATTTTTAAACATTGAAGTGGGAATACCTTTATTCCAATTTTCCACATGTGTTGGATCCTTGAGAAATTCCTTCCAAATTTCCCCCTTTATCTTATGGTTCTTAAACAATCACTCCTGTGGCAACCCTGTAACTCGTGTGATGAAGGATTTAGATAGCTGCAATTGGAGGTCACCAATTCTATCCTTTGCACCATCAAATGACTTTGCAATATCTTTCATCACTTGCTTATCATACCCATGAAACTTTTGTAGGAAAAGTTTCCATCTAACCCTTTGAAATTGTCTCATACATTTTGGTAAGAAAACAAAATTTATATGCCAATCGGTTCATGCCTTACCACAGGTCCCATGTTGAATCTATAGAGTTAGAGAGAATTCAGCCTCGAATAATACTCTTGTCACAAGGAAGAAGAAAAATGAGAGTGATTATATGGCGAATTGTGAATGAAGGAAAAAAAACTCGGGAGATGTATAA
>JZKD02S2375383.1:6730-19073 GCA_000966675.3 Picea glauca | reverse complement strand
TTAATACGATTGATAATTCCAAAGACTGTGATCCAATCATGCATAACTTTGAATGATGCCTTGAAAAGTGGCATGACCTTTTTCATCATTCAAAATTACAAATCTCATCATAGCTATATATATATATATATATATATATATATATATATATATATATATATATATATATATATATATATATATATGAGAAAACACAAATATTAAGGTGTGGTATTCAAAGCTATAAAATGAAATAAATGACATAGGATAGGAAAGAGTGGTAGGAAGATAGGATAAATCATAGGGAAAACAAGATAAATGTATATCAAAGTTTATAATTTGTCCAATGCTTCACACAGTTCATAATTCCTAATGCAAAAGTGGTTTAAAAATATGTTACCATTGGTTTACCTATAGCCAAAAATTGATCATATTTGAAGTTGGAGATGGAGCTATGAACCATATTGAATTTGAATGTTGATACAAATGTTGATTATGATGTTGAAGTTGACTTATCTTTTTTCTGCAAAATTTTGAAAAGAATATCAAACCGATGAAGATGGAAATAAACTGAAACCTGAGAACCATGTGTTCTAAACCATACTAAAGGATATTGAAATGTTGTTTCTTTGTAAGAGATGAGATTGGTATCGTGCAATGAAGTATGATCCATGTAATAAAATGTATGTTGCTAGAGGTATGAAACTAATGTGTATGAGCCAAATGAACATAGGAATTTCTGAGAATGCGCAATTTGTTGTGAACTATAAGAGCTTACCCAAATCTACTAACTGTTGTTGAACTGTTGCTATAGGAAAAGCTAAAAAAAAAAATTGATCTTTTATTCATGCTTGGAAACTTGTGCAAATTATGAAAATGATTGAAATCTTGGTTGATAGGTGGATGACCATATGTTCATGATTTGAAACCATCTCCAAGTCACAATCTAGTCTTGGGATGCATGAAATCATATAAAACTACACATCTGCTACAGAAAAATAATTGTGAATGTTACAGAAATTCGAGTAATTATTATTAGATCGACTTTAATACATGCCCGTACATCCCTTATCGTTCATTTTTTAAAAATTGTGTTCGCACATTTTACTCAAATTGCCATATTCTCCTCAAAACCCATGTCTCAGAATTCCTTAATTCAACCTCATCTGCCTACAAGTGACGTGCAAAGATAATCCATGGAAATAGTCTGCTACAGGAAATATGGTTGCTACAACATTTTACAATGGAATTTCGGTAGCTACCGAAAACTCTATAATCACTAGAAATCTAAAAACTACAAAAATTAAGTTTCTCTAAAAGATTTTCATAAAGAAAAGTAAGATATTATCTTGTGCAACTGCCCTATGCAATATTTGTTTAAAGGAAACCTTGTTGTTGAGGAAGAAATTAAATTCTAGAATATTGAAATGCTTGAAATTATATTGTTCCAATTTACCTCTATGTTTTCATGATGATCTAAAAATGATGAGCAAAAGATGAGTGTCAGGTGATTGGATGCTTGGGCCAAAACAATGTGTTGAATATTGTCTGAAGGAGATCTAAATCCCCATCTGGAACCATAGAAGGACATTGATAACCCAATGATCTCTCTCCCTCACACTAAGGATGATGCATGACCTCATGCATCCTTCTGAGATATAATATTTGAATCATGTTGTAGTCTGAAAGGAGAGGATTGTCAAAAGATTGAAGTGTTGTAAGAATTATGCTATAGGAATAGAGGAATCTACTATAGGAACATATGAATATGCTACAGGAATAGAGATCTGCTAATTTGAAATCCTTTTCCTTTTCCTTTTCTCCATCTTGCCCATTTTTTATGTAATTCAAGACGTGTATGTTGAATCTAATGTCTTGGAACTAATATTTTGAACATTGTGGATGCTTCCAATCTTTTCATATTAAGAATTATAACACCTCTTGCACTTATTCATCATGTTAATCATAAATTTTTCAAACCTTCATGTTGATCATGTTGAATGGTGTTTTCCTCTGTGACTTTTGTTGTTGCAGTGTTGCGAGAAGAATGAAGAGGTTGTTAAGTGAAGGAGTTCTATGTTGTTGAAACTAAAGGTCTGGAGTAGATTTTTAATGGAAATTTCTACTAGAACAGAAAGAGGTTGAATTATTTTTCAATTACATCTCATAATATTCATCCATAACCTGAATCAATGCTACAATTCTTTCCATGCGAATGGATGTGCTAACGTCGAGCATGGAAAGAAATCATTGGATTACCAACCATTAATGTATGGTGTTAACCAATGCGAGACCACTCACCATTGATGTCAATGAGCATCAAGGTTCTTTAATGTATCCTATCAAGCATGAGTGAATGTGTTGGAGTCAAGTAACTTGCATGATCTTATAGTTAGGAGGCATTAATTCATCCCCACCACTATTAGTGAGAAAACCTATCATTGAGGCATACACGTTCCAAGGCATTATAAATATATCTTGATCTTGATCCCAGATAGAGTTTTGAAGTCGATGGGACAAGACCTACTCGAAGGAAGGCCTTGAGGGATCCCACAGCATCCAGTACAAGCATGGAAAAAAATGATTTGAAGAACCATAATACAAGATTTAATCAACATGCAAAACTTATTAAGAATTTTTCCCGCTAGTTGCCTGGTTTTCAAGAAAAACTCGTGTCCAGTTGCACTAGTAAACCAGTTTTCACAACTGGACTCATTTTTATCTTTACTATTTTGTTTATTCATTTATTCTTCTACCCTATCCTAGTTTTAATGAAAAAAAAATCTATTTAAGTATAAGAATACTTCCAATGGAGCCATGTGTGTAACATGTTTACAAATAAACTCATATTCAGGTTTGAAAGATATACTTTGATAGATACCAAAATATTAGAAACCAACTTCTTTAATTGATATGATGTCAATATTTTTTTAATATTGAAGGAATGTTGTGAACTAATAGGAGGTGACTGGAACCCTAATCCAATGTAGTTGTGATTCCTTTGGTTCACTAGTTCATTACCACCGCTTTGTATGTCATCATTTCTCATGTCATGTAAATATTCTACTAATTGTTGATTGGTCTCTTGATGGTATAAAGGATCTGGTGACATGCATGGCATAAATTCCCCGATCTCGAGTTCTAATGCATTCTCTCCATTAGATATTTTGCATGGTTGTTTGATCTCTTCTAGGTATTCTTCTTGATGTTTCTCATGGAATTTTTGGTCTTCTATCACTTCCCAAAATGCAGGTTTGTTCTTGAAGGTTGTCAGGATTTGCTCCTTCTCAAATGCAAATATGTTTCCAACTGTTGATAGGATTTGAGAGAACTCTTGGAGTAGCGTTCTCCTTTACTCAAAATGTTATTTAACATGCTTGAATTATTCTTGTTGGTTGATAGTCCCTGTCTTGCACATGGATTAGTGTATGGGGAGTTCTTACAACATTTTGAAAATACATGAAATCAACAAAAATGAAAGCACACTACTCAAATCAAACTTAAGCAATTTTAAAAATGATCATGTACTTGAATGCTACATGTTACTAATATTATGTTGTCACCAAGTTATATTTTGACATGAGTTAGTATTTCCATGAGTTAATATATTCATGCATCCTACTTGACATGATTTAAATGGTTGAATAGAGACTCACTACAGATCTACTTATAGTGAATGTGTAGGCTTAGTCAATTCAATTAGGTGAACTCTGCTACACCAAATCATCAACTCGAGGTTCATAAATTGATGAAGTGCATGAAAACTATATGCAAGTGTTATCTTCTAATCTATCTCTAAATGATTACTATGAAAAATAAAAAATGTTTGATGCTTAGCTTCAGAAACAGAATAATTGTTCAACTACAAAAAAAAATAGAGTAATTTCTAATCATAAAGAAATGGATCTAACAAAAAAACATGTATGATTCTATCACTTGAGACCATCAACCTGATATATTATTAATTGTAAACCAATCACAGTCTTTCAATCATTAATTAATGAGAGTTCTTGTAACTGAAATAAAAATTCTTTATTCGATTAATGATTTGTGTATGTTAGTCTTGATTTGTTGGAAACAAAGATAAATTAATTGTAGGAAATGAAAGAACAACAAATATAAATCACACAACTAAATAATGAAATCAATACCAACATTAAATTAAGCAACACACTCCTCCGCAGGGGGCCCTCCTGGCTCAGGGAACGTTGTTGGAAAAGAACTTAAAAAATTGAACTTCTAACACTAAAGCATATAACTCATGAAATTGAAGAACAACCAGAACTTCGTTGTATTAATTCATAATAGAAATATGAATTTACAGTAATTTTATATCATCATATTCATCTCCATGAAGGTTCTAATAACCAATATTTATATATTACAAAAAATATCATATAGATCCATAACCCACGGATCTTCAAATCAGTCGCAACAACAGATCTGAGAAAAATTGTTTTAAAGAATCATCCACATCACCTAGATATTTCAATTTTTGAGAAATCCACCGAACAGTGGCCTAGATATTTCAATTTTTGAGAAACCCATGTCCCCAATTTTTTATATGTGCCTTCATATGCTCGCAATTGACACCGCAAAACTGCCTCTACTATTTTGGCATGAGTTTTAAATTCAGATCTGGAATATTCCTGGTTGTGTGAAATGAATTTTATCAACCCACGTATGGATAAATTCATGACATGTTTCATCAATTTCTCTCATTCCATATTTTTTCTACCTTGTGTTGATTTGGCGTGGAACCAACTCGCACAAACTACCATGTGTCCATGCGTTGACCACAACTTTGACTATGCTCTTGTGCTAACATGGAGGACTCTCGACCTGGGATGATAGGTGGATGAGCATCTGGTGTTGATTTGGCATCTTCTCCAAGTCATGATCCTAACCTAGAGTGTGCAACCATGTAGGACAACGGTTTTGCTGCAGAAACAGTTTAGCGACTACAAAAATATATTTGAGTTGCTACAAAATTATAGATTATGTAGTGACTCATTAAAATTAATAACTAGTTAAACCAAATTGCATAAGGAAGAATAGAAATATGCTTGGAATGAAGAATTTACCTTGGATATTATTCAATATGCAAATTCTATAGCAAAGAAGAAAATCATGTCAAAAAGGGTGAAATAGAGTGTAAGCTTGTTCATAAATATAAGTTTTGGAGGGAATTTTATGATAGGAAAGTGACAAAAAGAGTATGATTTGAGGACCCAACAGGTCATATGTAGATAATAATCCTAAATGAAGTAATCCTTATTTTGGCTCACATAGATACTCAAAAGGGCACCTAAAAGTTATTGTTAACTACTCCAACTTTCATATATGAAAAGTTGGATGATTTGGGACCCATGGGATAGGTAGAAATCTATAATTCAAACAGACCATGGCCCTAATATGCTAACACGGTCTTGATGTTTTTCTTTAAAGATAGAGATAACTGGTTTTTTTGAATGAGTTGCCATTTGTTGTACCTACAACAACCCCCATTGAATTTCTTTGTCTCGGGAGAATTCAATGGACCTCCCTACTTAAATTTGTATATGAGATAGGAAGAGCATGGGTAATCTCTCACTCCTAACTAATATGTGGTATTTACAAGGGAAGAAAAATTGTCCATATGCAATCTCTACTACTCGATGGTATGCTACTTGAATATATATTGCATAGAATTCTCCTTTGACTTCCAATGTTTCTTTACTTTAAAGCTAATATAGTTTTTAAGCTTCCTTTGAAGATCATTGCCTAATCAGTTGAATAATTTCCTATGTAAAAGTATCAACCCAAAAACCTATCAGGATACCCCTATTGAACTCTCTTCATCGGGAAGGCGAGGATTGTTGTAACTAGAATTTTTTGGAAACCCAAAGGCTGAACAACCTACCAGATATCCTCTACTGGATACTTTTTTTCAGAAGTTGTAGTTTGACATAATTGTAATAGATTTTTGAAACCCTAAGAGTGAATAGCCTACCGGATATTCTCTATCAGATACTTGTTTTGGGGGGAATTAGTTTGATGTGGTTCTAATGTATTTTTGAAACCCAAAGATTGATGGTCTATCAAGATTTTCCCTTTTCGTGCCTCTTCTCTATCGAAAAGTCGAAGGTTTTTTGTTCCAATCACGTGCGCCCCGTAATTATTTTCTTACTAGAGTATATAAAGCTAAACAATCTTCCCACTAGGCCCTTTTTCGAATGAGTGTTTATCCTAAGACATAGTTAAGGGGTATTAACATAAGAAACATACGCTTAAGCCTATCTGCAAGATTGATTTATCATAGTTATAGTGTATGCATATGCACCCTTCGTTCAAAGTTCATCCCATAAGGTAAGTGATATTAGTTAATTAATGGTCTTACCCTTTTCTTCACCTAACAAAACCTTTTGAGCATTGTTCCCAAGGCCTCGGATATTCATTCAGGGAATCTCCATTAGATCGATCGAGATTCATTTGTGCTTGACATTTCTGAAGAACATTTATTGATTGAGTCTTTCTGAATGAAAGCTTTCCCGAAGTACCTTCCTTTATGAATGGAGCATCCCAATGAGGTTTTCCCCAAAGACCTCTTATCCTAAAATCTTTTGGAAAGGTTATTTCCAAAGTAAATCCTCCTGAATACCAAGATTTTTGAAACACTCTTACCTCTAAATGCATCCGTCCGAGCAGTGTTCTCCAAAGAACAATAGCAGATCTGTATGTTTACTCGCCTGCTACAAGTTGGAGTCTGCGTGCATTGAATATAGACGTGTAGGGTAATTTTTAAGTGAAAACTAAACCAAATTTGAGGATAGTAAAATATTTTTTCTCATTGCAAAAGAGTGTTGCGAAGAGTATTATCACTATTAATTTAATTTTATAGAATTGAAATACCAAGCACACAAATAATCTCTTGACTAGATATATAGCTCTTTCACTCCTTTTCTATAAATTCATATATACTTATATTGTTTAAAATTTGATAGGTTACCAGAGCCAACATGTTACAGGCCTCGAGGTGAAGAGGAATAGGAACCACAAAGAATCCTACTATTCAGGGAAAAGGTCTTGAAAGTCTACTATTGGAAAATACTAGCCATTACAATGGCATGGGTGGCTACCCCACATGGAAGGACATATACAAACATTTCTTTAATGTATGTTTCATGTTGGAGGGTGGAAACCTGGGTGTATATCAAAACATTAGAAAGAGTGGGTTATATGCTATAGAGTGGGTTATATGTTAAATAGATGGGTGCTTTCACACATGGATGCAAGGGCATCTACAATATTGAATGAGCATAAGGCACCCATAGCCTCCTTAAATCCCGAGGACATCCACACAAGGTATTAGCTGCCTAAATAAATTTCACCTCTCAGCAAAGACTTATTGGAGGCATTCAAATAAGACTACCCAGATATGTCTAAAGAAATTCAAAATTGGTGGGAAGAAGGTGTGTCATTCGCTCAAAAAGATTACAAGTTGTATTTGACAGATCATATGAAATAACCCTACCAATTTCTCGCCTCCATGATATGCAGATTGTATGGAGTAGATAAGTGCACCCATTTCAGGTTGGAATGGGCTTTGATATCACACTAAATGGTTGAGCAAGATCATGTGTCCAATTGGGTAAAACTATTGTCCATCAACATCTTCGAAAAAAAAAAAAAAGCACCAGGGTTAAAACCACCATGGTTCTATATGTCTTCTTATTTACTAGATGATGTATGTGATTCATATTTTTTCTTGTAATGGGTTGGAATTGGAACCCCACTTCAGTCCCTATACATGTTTATTATTATCAATTGTGGGAGAAAAACTATAGGAGGCACTTTTATGATATTTTTGATCATTTTATTGCACCCTTATATGCTATGATATACAGCCAAAACCCTCTGAGATTATCCCCATAAACCATGCAAGTCGTTAAAGATATAGGTGATTGGTATATAAGAAACTAGTATACCTATGTCATAATCTATGGTTTTTATAGTGCCCCACACCTTCTCCCTAAGTATATACCTAATAAATTAGTTGTAAGGGATATTTATTACTATACAGTGGAGGCTGGAATCACTGCATTCCTAGCTCCCAATTCAAAAATGTTATGGACAAGTTTTTCCATAAAAGTGGGGACACAAGAATTATTGAATGTCCCACATGCTAAGAAAGAATCAAAAGCTCTAAAGGATTTTATTTTGTTCATAATAAAGGCCATGCAACATGACCCAAATGGAATATTACAAAGTCACCTTAAATCATTAGGGTTAGTACACCCAATCCAACCTCAAATAAATCCTCAAGAAGAAAATTTTCAAGGAGCTCTATCCTATGAAGAATTTTAAATTAGATTAAGGATGAAATAGAGAGGGAGAAATTACAATTGGTTGAGGAAGAGAAAGGGAAATAAATAAAGGAGCAATGGGAACAATTGATAGCCCAAGATATAACTCAAGAAGAAGAGAGAAAGAAAGCCTAGATTTGTAAAGGGGAAGAACAAGTGAAAAAGGCCTTGGAACAAAATGAAAGATATGAAACAAGGAAGAAACAAAAGGAAGAATAAGATGAAAAGAAAAGATAGGAAGAATTAGCAAAAAAAAAGTAGAAGTCGGGAAAGAGGAAGAAGAGTAGAGAAAAAAAAGGCAGAAGTCGGGAAAGAGGAACAAGAACAATGAAGAAAAGAAGAAGCCATGAAAAAGGAAGAAGAGTTGGATGAAGCAAGGAGATTACAAAAAACAAGGAAAAAGATACCACTCCAAGCTCATCATAGAAATTTTCTTTGTTGGAAACTCCTATCTACCCTAGCACCCTATTAAATACTCTTACAACTGAATTCAACTGTACCACTTCAGATTTAGTTTTTTTTAAGATAATCTATCTGATTTAAGGAAATTTTTCTTTAGTAAATCTAATATAAAAATAACCACCATATCAAGCAAAATAAAAAGGATTGAAGAATTTATAGGTATCAGACCTAGAGGAAGATTCATCGCATGGCCTCTGGGAGACGACTCTAAGTAAAATGCATAAGAGAAAACCTCAACCCTACATGCTTTGGTAGGGGATAACTCCATCACAATTAGTGAGTTGGGTGTTCGTTTAGACAGCTGCAAAGTCCAAATATATTTGCTAGAAGAGAAATTAAAACAACATAAGGACCAAATAGAGGTAGGCTTTGTACATCAAATGAAGGAGAAAGAATACTTGCATAGTATTGAGGTGGACAGTCTAAAAATATGCATGCCCAAGAAATGAAAAACCTTAAGACAGAGTACCAGGAACAGGTTAACCTCTTCGAACAACAGAAGCATAAGATCTTGGAGCTTGAACAAAATTTGTAGGAAATGGAAAATTCCATGAAAGAAAACATTCATGGGGCGCTCACTTTAAATTTTGTACATGAAGTTGTTGGGGTCAATGAAAACCTAAGAAAAACACATACATGGTTCCTCTGTGCACTAAATTATATATAGAGGAATCATGATGACTTGATCACATTACAAGAACATATAAATGAATAGAGGAGTCAATACAAAAGGAATCAGCGTGCATTTGACAAGGTGGTGGATTGACAGGAATGTCATACTAATACACCTGCATCTTTTCCGAGGTACATTGTGAAGAAAAATATAAAGGGCCAAACATTGTTTGACTTTTTCAAATAAATATTTGATGAGGTCCAAGAAGCTCGAGAACTGGCCACCAAAACCTGTTTTAGAATATGGAACTCTTCAGATGAACTATTAGAAGACTTTGGAATGGAAACCATGGACAAGTTGGATGAATCTTTCCTTAGTGAGTTAAGACTCAAAGAGGTGGTAGAAAATAGAGATGTCAACAAAGAAGGAATCAACCAGATCAAGGAGGTAATAAAAGGCATTTTAAATAAATAATTAATCAAATTGATTAAATTATCTACTTCTACCAATTGATATATAAAGAAGATTGAAAAAGAGATTAAAGAGAGAGGTAGTTGTAAAGGTGTGTGATGGGGAGATATAACTAGAGAATATGTAGTTGAGAAGTCCTCAAAAGCTATGATTTGTGGATTGCTTATATTGAAGAAGTATCCTCCAAGAAATCTACTTAAAATTGTTTGGACATTTCGAAATATTCATACACACATTATTTCCATAAATTGTTAGATATCACTACTTAAAAAAAATTATTTCTTTTTTGTACAATAACCCAACGAGGTTGTAAATTAGAATAGGAAAAAATAATAATATATAGAGTTGTAAATAGGAAATGAACAGTCATGAGAACTGAAAAGTGTCTCTTATTTTATAAAAGAGAGCTCATTGTAAGAAGGAGGGACTTTTGCCCCTTATATAGTCAGATGATACTATTATTTATGAGTAAATAAAGAGGAGAAGACATTTTGGAATTCATGAATGTTTGCAGGAATGTGTGGGACTACTCTTCATGTATTTTTGTTTAATGTCTATCTTGAGTGATAATCATATGAATTAAATTTATGCCTATCATTTCAAGTATTTTTTCATTTATGGTTCCTAATGGACACAATGGTAATGTTACAGGTTTAGTCTACAACTATTTTTGACTTAGTTTGTAGCCCTATTGTTTCAACATGTTATGGATTTCTATGAACTAATTCTGTAATTGATAAAAAAAAATCATCTTGTGTTCATCTTGTTAGGTTTTCTCCTAATCAAGATATGATAGTATTAGACTAGGATAGTTAGTTTTAATTCTATTGTAAGAATTTTAATTAAATTATAACAATAATTCTTTTGAGGACACTCCTTCCTCGTCTTTGTAATTAACAAATCCATTAGTGGCAACCAAGCCCACATTGTTGGATTTACTTCACACACACCTAGGATTTATTTTTCCTAAGGTTATTCCTTGTTTATTAGTCATAATTAGTCATTATCCAGACTCCTATATTTTAGGGGAGAATATTCTACCTGGAGAATATTCTCTTTCCGTTGACACTTCAGTTTGACTAGTTGATTTGAATTTAGATGTTGCATTGGTTTTGTCACCATGCAACATTGGGATCATCACCAACTCACTACTCTTTGTTCAGTCAGTTAATTGAAGACTAGCTGACTAGTTAACTCAGTTAGGTGGTAGTTCACTCCCGTAATTGCCTGAGAGACTAGACTAGGTGGCAGTTCACTCTCGTAACTGTTGGTGTGTGTCCATATCACTTTATACCGCCACTATGGCTCATTAGTTACTTATGTAGCCTATATCTATTGTAAATTATTCACTCTTTGAGTGTGGAATACGGTTAATGAGAATTCTTCCATTCTTTCTATCTTTCTTTTTCTTTCTCAATTTCTCTCTGCAAATGTGTGTAGTATTTTCTAGATAGAACTATTATGTGCAGGTTCAACACATTTACATGGTATCAGAG
Organism: Picea glauca; assembly: GCA_000966675.3. Taxonomy (NCBI): domain Eukaryota; kingdom Viridiplantae; phylum Streptophyta; class Pinopsida; order Pinales; family Pinaceae; genus Picea; species Picea glauca. Next base: position 7,707 of record JZKD02S2375383.1, on the reverse strand, counting down.
CCAACGGACTACTAAGAATAAGCTACACCAAATCATTTTTTGCAGGTAAAAAAGATTGAAGACAACAAAAAGATGGATTATTCACCGGAAATACTTCTCACACCTCATAACTATTTGGAATGGAAGCCTACAATCCTTCTTCATCTTAGATGCAGAGGCTTGTACCAAATAACCATGGAAATGGAAGTAGAACCTGATTATGTCGATGAGAAAAATGACTTTCTCAATAGACAAGATATGGCCATAGGAAGTATCAGCATGTTTGTTATCCCGAACTTTTCCATCAACTATATGAAGAATCACAAGGATTAAGTCCAAATGAATTATGGACCAGATTGGAGGTTCTATTTGGGAATAAAGAATATTGTGAAAATTTCATGCAGGAGGTCGAACAGATAGAGCCAGAAGAGAAGCCATCAAAAGATCAAGCCTCTTATTATGAAGAGTCTTCTACAAAAGTTTTTGCAGAAATTTGTATTCCATTAATTGAAGATGATGTCTACTCCATTTCAGATTTGTTTTCTAAAATTCATGTGGAAGATATATGGCATGCATATCAGGAGTCACATGCAGACACTTTTGCATGCACCATGCATGCATCTCAGGAGTCAAAAAGGGAGCCGCGCACATCAGACGCCATTCTGATATTTTATGAGAAAAATTTGCAGAAACAAATTAGATATTTGAATTCCTCTCGGGAAAATATCCAATTTCAAAAAACAAATAGTCCGAAACGGAGTCCAGAAAGTGAAGTTATGATCGTTTTAAAATCAACAAAATTTTAGCGTTTTTCTAGAAACGGTCGTATGGTTTTCAAATTTTCATCCAAAATTTGTTTGGATATTTCTCATTACAAGAAGAGAAAGTGGATATGTGTGGAAATATCAATGATGCATATACTTCATCATATCCATGCAGACATCTACATCTTCAACAAAATCTTCAAAGAGCACAAACTTGCACAGTTGTGAGGTCTT
>JZKD02S2375350.1:0-30043 GCA_000966675.3 Picea glauca | reverse complement strand
TTGACCGACGGTTATGCACGGGAGTTTACATTGCCAACGGTTTAAACCCATGCGCCTAACCATATGATTTGGAGTTTAGCCCCAACCTTTTATGTGTGGTCATATAGTAAGCCACATGCCCAACGGTTTGGCGGTTAGGAGCTAGGTTCCCTAACCGTCCTACAGTTTGCATGGTTTTCGATTATGCACCTAGTGCTAGGTTTTAGCAAAGAAATGAGCGCGTGAGCTAGGTTGGACACACAAAGGTGCAATTTGGCGATCCAGATACAACAAGTTTGAAGGGGAACTTCCAGGAAGCCTATCTTCTTCAATTTTTGGCCAAATCAGGTGCCGAAAGAGCCCATCTAGGGGTTTTTGGACGTTCTGAAGCCATTGGAGCCATCTATTTGGAATTTTGAGCAATGCAAAAACTTATTTTATCACTTTGAGAAAATAATATAAAAGATCCATTGGAAGCTGGACTAGGAGATGTAGCCCAAGAGAGGGGTGGACTCCTTTATCATTTGTTGTGTTATGTGTTTACTGTTCACTATTGTTTGCTGATTATTATCTGCATATTGAAAGTGTAATTTTTATAAAAAATTGTGTTTGCAAATTGATCCTTTTGCATAAGAACACTTGAATTAAAACTTGCAAATATTTTCAAGAATACAAGCCGTTATCATTTTCAGATCATTTAGATTGGGCCAATGACACTGATGATCGAAAGTCTACTGCAAGTTATGTTTTTCAGCCTTGCTTCATGACCTGTCACTTAGGTCTGTACTAAACAATAGGCTATTTTTCTTTATTCAGTAGAATAAAAGTACTGAGCAATGGTTAATGCAATTCAAGAAGCCTTGTGGCTTCAATAGATCCTTTTAGAGTTTGGATTTCAACAACAACATCCAAAGACCCTCTGGATTGAAAATCAAAGTGTCATCAATCTCACCAAAGATCCAATTCAACATCAACACAAAGAAAAGTTTGAGCTACACAAGAACTTCATCAAAAACTCATTCATGATCGAGTTATTGAAGTGCTCTTTTTCCCTACAGAAGATCAAGTTGCAAAATTTTTCACAAAATCTCTTACAGAAGCATAGTTTTCCAAACTTTGATCTATGTTAGGAGTTTAGGAAGTTGTCATTAAAGAGGATAGGATCTAAGTCCTTCTTCCTTCTTCTATTGTGTTTCTTTTGTAAATTTTTCAATCCTATCCCAAGTTGTTCTTAAGGGGGGATGTTAGGGTATTTAGACACTTAGGAGTTAGTTAATATCAACTTGGTCTAATGGGCTGTTAAGTAAAAATGTGTTTATTGGTGTGTTTATTCAGTATGCATTAGTATGCATTTGTAGTTAGGTAATCTCAAAGTCACGATATGTTACCAAAATAGAGTGATACGATGACTCATATTCTCCTTGATATGAATGTCTGCATTGATCCATGGCTTAGCACCTGATTGGTCCATGATATCTATTTAAAGAGAATGGAGGGTCATTTGTCGATGATCGTTTGTGAATAACTCTGTTGTAAATCTTTTTTAATATTTTTCTTTTCCATTAATAAATTTCTCCAAGTGGTTGCATTGGTTGGAGACATGGATGGTTCCCCACAGGGATTTTATCACATAAAAACATGAATGTGTTTATATTTAATATGGTTGTGTGAGTGGTTACTGAAGATGTTCCTCCTCTGTTGGATTACATGTGTTTTGGAACACCCCCTTAAGAACAACTTGGTAAATTATTGAAGGATTTACAAAGGTGACACAATAGGATTTTCATCAAATTTAACATCTCACAGTCTCACAGGCCAAGATATTTTCATCAAATTTAACATATATTCTAATAATTATTTCATTGGAATGAGGTTGAAGAAGTCTATAACCTTTGACATCTTCAGGATATCCAACAAAAATACTCTTTTCACTTTTAGGTTGTAAATATGTCCTTTTCTCACTAGGAATGTTAGCCCATGCTACACTATCAAATACACGAAAGTGTCTTGCATCTGGCTTAATTTTATTCCATGCTTCTTCTATTTTTATATTTTTTAGAGCCTTTGTGGGAGTGTGATTTACTATGTAATTTGTAAATTTAATGGCTTCTACCCAATAATCAAGACTTGATCCCTTAGATTGGATCATATAGTTATCCATTTATTTTAATGTGCCATTCTTTCTTTCAAGAACACCATTTTTTTGTGTTGTATATGGAACAATATGTTGCATATGAATTCCCTGTGCAACATAGTAACTTGTAAATTTATTGTTCACATATTCACCTCCATTATTTGTTCTTAACCTTTGAAGTTCATTTCTATATATTTTTTCTACAAGGGCCTTGCAGGCCAAAAACTTGTCAAACACTTCCCTCTTAAGTTTTAAGAAGAAAAATCAAGTGTGTCTGAAAAAATCATCAATGAAAGTTAAAAAATACTTTCACCTAGAGAAATAAGGAGAAGAAGGTGGACCACACAAATTAGTGTGAACAAGATTCAAGGGGGTCAAGGCGTTCCAAGAGACATACTTTTCAAAATTGTCCCGATAATGTTTTTCAAGAACACAACCGACGCACACACCATATTTGTAAGAAACAAGAGGAATATCAGTCACCATATGTTGATTACATAATACATCATTGAAATGACCATTATCTACCTAAATTGTTCCAGACCCTACAACATTAAGATATATATCATCACTAACAATGTTTTCTTGGTGTTACATTCATAAAAGAAAAATGATGGATTTATCCTTAGACATATGATAATATGTACCTGAATCAATAAGCCACTCATTATAAGAAGTAGAAGTTGCATTGAAGGAGAAACCAGAAGCAAAAAGTGCATGTCCATGAGAAAAAGAAGAAAAATAATCAATACTAATGTTGTGCTTCTCCATCATTGATTCTAATACTTCCATCTTTTTAAAACATTTAGACTCCACATGACCATATTTTCCACAAAAGTTGCAATGTATGTTAGTCTTCTTGGTTTTAAATTTTTATCCTTTCTCACCATTAGGAGAAGAAGCCAACGGAGAGGGTTTGGGACCCTTTTTTGCTTGTTGTTGTGGTGAGGATATTTTTTCTTTGGATTCATGGATTTAGATTTCTATTGGACCATTAAAGATTTGTTGGATGTACTTGCAGTGCTAATCAATACAAGTTGCACAATATTATCTTTCTCTCCAATCAAAGAATCACAAAAAGAATCAAGAGAGGGTTGCTTATAAGAATTCCCTAAAGCTTCTCTGGTGGCATAAAAGGTAGATAAAAAAATAGAATATTCACTACCAATCTTATCAATAATGGAATATATGCATCAATCTTCCCTCAGATCTAGGTTGCAGTCTATACATATGTGTTTTGAACTTAGATATGTAATCTTCAATGCAAGGAAAATAATTTGGACTTAAATTCATTTATTTATTTTTCAACTGGTGGGATCGAATGATATTATGTTTACCAAACGTAGTTTCAATCTTTTCCCAAGTTTCATCAGGGGAATTAATTCCTTGAAGGTGAAACCTTAAATCAGGAGAGATGAAAATTTTGACTAGTCCATGTGCTTCATCATTCTTATTATCCCATTTGAATTTTTTTCATCATCGGTGGATTGTTGTTCTTTTCTCAAGGTAATTTGTTTCAATCCTTTACTTATTAGTGAATCTTCCATATGATATTTCCATGGGAAGTAGTTGGTGTTGGTAAAACAAATATCACTAGGAGAAGCCATATTAAATTATGTGAAGAATATGGATTTAAAAGATGAAACTGATGGTCTAGATGGAAATATCTTGAAAAAGTAGGTTGTTTAAAAGAAATGGCACTGAAAATGGAATTTGGATGTGAAAGTTACATCCTTATGAAAAAATACATAGATGGTAACCAAAGAGCCACATGACAAGTGGAATTTGATCCACATGGTGATGCTCCTCCTTATTTAAATTTTCCTATAAGCTCACTTTTAAACGAGTTTCTTATGAAGTGAACCAATTTTATAGATCAAGTGAGAATCTCTTTTACAATGAAGTTACTTTGTAAATGAAAGTACGCAATAAATAAATAAATAAAATATTACAACTATTTAATAGTGATTCACTTCAATAATTAAGTAAAATTCACTTTACAATGAATGCATGAAATTTTTCAAAAAAAGTAACAAAAAAGAGACTTGAACTCAAGATTTATTACTTAATAAAACAACTTTTAACCAAGTGAGATAGTGCAAAACATATTATAATCTTAAGATGGAGGAATATTGTTGTTGTTGTGAAAGAAAACCATGGATTGCGTGCTAAAAAAAACTATTTTCATGCATTCTCACACAAATTTTTTTGCTTCTCAACAAAAACGATTGATTCTCGGTTAGCTTACCTTGGAAATGCAAGTTTTCCCTCTATTTATGATTTGTTGAGATTGAACGACAAAGAGAATATGCAGACAAGAAAACACTTTCCACTCAGTTATGATTTGTCGAGATCGCACAAAGAAAAAGGCAAAGAACATTTGTTGTTGTTGTTGTGGAAGATATCCTTGGAGTATGTGCTAAAAAAAACTCTTTTCATGCATTTATACAGATTTTTTTTTCTTCTCAACATAAACAAGGGTTAGATCTCGACTAACTTACTCGAAAAATGAAAATTTCTGATTTTCTGAGATCGCAAAGGGTGCATGACAAATAACATACGCAGGGAAAAAAACACTTTTCACTCTATTTCTGATTTTTTGAGATCACGCAAAGCATAGGGAAAATGGCATATGAGGATTGGAAAGAGTAGCAATCTAGAAATAAAAAATGAAACAAAATATTATCTCTGTAAAAATTTAAATAGGGCGTATTTAGGCCTTATACCTTTGAATTTGACATCTAACTGAAATGTTCGTATCTTGGGGAAACATAAACCTTTTTGAGTGAAATGAAAATAGTTCCTAACTAAAATGAGCACATCAAACACAATGGAACAATCCTCTCAACCTAGAAATGTACATAAACAACATAAACAATAGAAACCATAGTTCCAACAACACAACTTTAATATCTCGATATAAAATGGGAGCACATCTTCAAATGTGCTCTAATACCATCTTTGACAACATAGTTATTCCAACAGGGGACGACCACCTTCTATAACCACTCACACAACCAGATCAAATATCAACACACCAATATTTTTACGTGGTACAACCTCTGTGGGGAAACATCCAGAACCCCAACCAACATGACCACTTTAGACAATTTATTAATGCAAAATAAAATATATTACAGAGAGTTTCATGCAATTGATCATTGAAAAATGAACCTCCATGCTATTTAAATACCGATTATGGACCAATCGGTGTTAAAACACGAATCAATATAGTCGTTAAGATCGAGGAGAATATGATCCATTAGATCAATCTATGTCGGGAACATATCATGACCGTTGGAATACAAATGCATACTAATTCATATTAAAGAAACAAATTAAAAAATACACTTTAACCTAATGATACATTAGACCAAGTTGATCTTAAATAACTCCTAAATTTCTGGATATCCTAACACCAAATGAGCCCTTGTTCATCATGTTTTTTGCAGATTAGTTTGCACCTTGCAATTAGATCCACTTGATGAAATGAATGGAAAAATACGTACTCATACATTTTTGAATCTCCTCAGGATAGGTGAAATAGGCGGGATTATAAACTTGGTTTATATCCTGTCAAAAACTCGATCAAACCCCAAGAAATATGGTTCTTGGATCTTATTCTATTTTATACATATGTAGTTTTTATGTATTTTATTTGAAACAATCTGAAGTGAAGTAAAATAATATACTTGCAAAGTAAATGAATTATGAAAATAGCTAGATAAGAAAAATATAAAATAAACAAAGAAAAAATCTTAAAATCAATATATGAAAAGTCCCATAAGTGAGAAGAAATAAACAAATATTTTATTAATATCAATCCCGAGTTACAACTGAAAATATCTCTTGAATTCCCTACGAGTTCTTGGACCAATGTAATTATTAGAATTTCAAGATGTAACTTTGACTCATACATGGACATCTAATGTCAAAAATAAAGAATGGTACATAAAATCAGGATGGATCAATCCAAGAAGTCCAAGATGTAATTTGAATCATACATGGACATCTTATGTAAAAAATAAAGAACAAGACATAAAAATAGGATGGATCAATCCAAGTTACATGCACATCATTCAAGAAAACAAATGAACTTGGAGCATATCACCAGTCAATGCTTCCTAGTCTTTTCTTTGCCACCTTCAGAATAACCTTGTTGTAAACAAGATAATTCAACTCTGATGAAAAATCCATATGGAATGAACAAATGATAATCTTACTTAAGGCTAGAGCATAGCTTATAAGAAGTTTCACTTCTCTGTTTTCTTATGTCTTTTTTTTCCTTGCTCTCCTTCTTTTATATCCTCTTGAAGTAGTTAGGTAGTTCAAATACCTTTTGTTTAAAAAGTTGATTAAAGTTTTTTAATATAATATAACTTTATTTATTAAAAGGGTAAAATATATTTAAATAATAGGGGCAATCCCAATAGGTCTCCATTCCTTTATTTCCAAAATATTTCCTTGTAACTCCCAAAATGATTTGATATATATATATATATTAGCAACATGAAATGTTGGAACATCTAGCATTGATTGTTCATCACACTTCTCATGGATTAAGTGGGTTGGGTGGTCAACATACATATGGAAACAATTAGTTGGACGATCGACCATATCTCTACATCAGTTGGTTGAGTAGACGACACACCTATCGGTCAGACAATTGAACAACAATCAAATATATTTGGGATGTGGATCGACCAACCCAACAAGAAAAAATGAGTTGGACACATGATTGGTTGGGTCGAGCATCCTTATCAATCTGACTAGAAAACATGTATTTGACGGAGTCAACACTAATAACCGATAGTAATATGTGGACAAGATCTTCCCGATTACAAGGAAAGTGGTTAGATATGGAGGATATAAAAAGTAGAACCCTTGGGTGATTATCATATATGAATCAAGTACATGTGGATCAGGCAGATATAGATGTGAAATATGCATTGTGATGTTCTTTTTAGCACTAGAAGTCACCCTCCGATTGCAGAGAAGGTAATCCCAATACCCATAAGAGTTTTATATGTCACAAGTTGGTTTTAAAGAGGTCAAATGGGCACAGACTCAAGATGATATCATTTTAACTCAGAAAACTGGATTGGTATGCACCTTCAGGTGAGGTCTTGATTAACTTCAGTCAATAAGTTTGAGTAAGAGTGAATAGAGGGAAGACTTTGGTGAGGAGAGTGTAGAGTTTTGTTGTAGACATCAGGTCTTCCAACAGCCTAGGGAGGAAAATCTTCAAATACAAGATCCTCTTGGATTCAAAACTTTAGGAACTTGAACAATGTAAATAACAACACTGCAATCAAACATACATTACAATATAGTCAAAACAATCTATGTGAATCCTTCAATCATGGAAACTTCAGTATTAGAGGCAAATAGGATGAAAAAGAAACCAAATTTCATTAAACAAGAAGCATCAGATCAAAATGCATAACCAGAGAACCAGAAGATTCATCAAAAGTTTACAATCTGGGAGCCTAGCTCAACCATCTACCATAAAAAAAAATCAAAACTACCTAATTATACTCAGAACTGTCCACAACTGCTAGGGGCACGCTCTGGCTACTGCATTCAAGGCTTGCCATCTGCATCTTCTTCTGTCAGACTACACATGCATTCTTCTATTAGACGCAAACTTAAATCAGCATGGGCCTTCAGTAAAAATCGTCCATCGAGGGGGCCTATAGTTGATAGATCTGTCTCTATAACCAGACCCTCCATGCTTTCCATTTATGGAGTGAGTTGAAGTTTCAACCACCACTCCTTTTTCATTTACTGTTTCTTCACAGGATCACAACGAGGCTAAATTCCCAGGGGCTTCTATGTGGTGCGGGCAGTTCTTTACTGCAACTCCTATGAAACCCACAACCTTCCTCTTTTGCACTTCCAAAATCTCGATCCTCAGACACTATCTCCTACTGATCGACGACTCAGATTCTCTTCAGCCGCTTTGAGACTTTGGGCACTTCAATACTTCAAGCACTTCAGAATTTGACACTTCGAGACTTTGCAATGTTTCTCATTTTAAAACTCTCGAAGTAAAACTCTTGGAGTGATAGATATGATGACGCATGGTAGTCTGGATTCAGATGGCTAAGATCTACTTCAGGACTTCGACACTTTTCACGACGCTATACTTCGTGCAATTCTGAAACTCTGAATACCTGGGTGCTACTAATTTGATCCTCACAGGGGATCTCCACCATCGCAAAATTGAGCCCACATGTTTTTATATTAAGCCCGAAATGAGCTACTCTTCATGTTGCACTCAGATGCTTCCTGTGAAGACCACAAACTTGGATGACCTGCAACCCTTGACAACTATATGTGATAACATTTGGCTCCATAGGGGATGGCATGCTCCCTACGAGTTGCCAAGAACAGACAGTTCTGGTCTCCTTATACATTGGGCTATGGAGTCTAGATCATAAATTTCACTGAAGAAAATAGGGAAATATGTACACACTACTCTACTAAAAATGAAAAAAAACACATGGGCTCTAGAAGGATCTTATTTATGTACAATCCTATACTAGATAATCTTTACACAGTGCTAGGTGAAAGAAAACTTCCACCATAGCCACCCAAACTGTTTGGTGATAAATTTCTTATCTTCACTGCAACCGATCCTCAAAAATCTAGGGAAGTATGAAAACAACATGAGAACATGGCTTGGAATGCTACCCATACCCCCAAATGATGATAAGATGAATAATCCTGTAGGCTCTAATTATTTTTGAAAATGCAGCTCCATATATGACCCCACAGGGTCACAAAATTTACAATCAGGGGAGCTCAATTGGTAAGAAATTACCTCCTGTTCTTCATTGTTTCTCACCTGTTGTTTGATGCTCTCAAAGTGTATAGGTGGGTGGAGAACTGATGCAGGCTGGTCAATCCCAGGTGATATTTTCTCATTTACAGGCTCTGGACAACAGATAAACTGCACATTTAGCTCGTTCTTTTCATGTTTCTCTATGTTTTTTGCAGGTCCAGGATGATTGATTTCCACCCAATGTCTTTCCTCAATGAATCAAGGAAAAGGCTCTATAGTGTGGTATTGGAAATATTTCATATCCATATGAGAATCCTATTCATAGCTGTCATATGCAGGCTTGTTGCTCCCCAAGTCAACAAAATGTAAGGTAGGGATATGCTCATTTAAAGGCTCGGGACAAGAGGTAGACTACACATTTATATCTTCCATTTATCCTTCATGGCTCTCCCAAGGATCCGATTCATAATAATCATAAATAGGAACCAAATAAAATCTCTACTCTTCGTTATCTTCGTTGCTTCCTTGTTGTTATTCCATATCTAATTCATACTCAATATCTTCATGCTCAGAATCTGAAACATACTGACAGTCTTCTTACTTACGAACATGCAAATTTTCAAGATATGCTTGCATATGAACCCCCTTGCTAGCTCTGATGTTCTCTTCGACTTCTTCAGCATCTTCAAACACATGTCTTAATGATGAATATTTCCTCTCTCTCAGGAGAAGGACCAGCTCTAGAGGTTGAGACATGACATTGTACACCATGGAAACAGTCTCTGTGGGTCTGATCTCCATAGGAATACTATGATAAACACAGTAAAACCTCCCGTTGAAGATAGCCAAGGCTTCCTCTTCCCCTCTCCTTAAGGAATTAAACTCAAACTAATATTGATCAAGGGACTTGTTCTCACCCGAACACTTTAAAAATGCATGGAATAGCTTGGTCCAGGAGCCAATAGAATTGAATTCTAGACATCTAAACCACACAACAACATCTCCAGACAGGGATTGTGAGAACATCCTCATGGAAACATCATCATGAAAATCTCAAACTGATCGACAAAGATATCAAAGGCCTCCAAATGCCTCTCAGCTGTAATATGATCCTCTCCAGAAAATTGAGGAAGATACTCAAAGGAATAACGAGGATAAGGATGAAGGTCATGTGGAAACCTTAAAGGTTTAAACAAATTATTTCTGATTTTAATTTGAAAAGCAGTGGGATGATCATGAGGATTAACGAGTTGATGTCAAGGCTCAACATAAATAATGGAGGGTAACAATATTTGAGAAGATTGTGAATTATTTTCAACCTCCTCTGGGCTACAAGGTTGATCAATTTCAAGAGGAGATGCAATACAGATCTCACTTTTATGAATAGGCAGAGGTGAAGACATGATATCAATATCTACAACACAAGAAGAGGGCATGTTTTCTTCTTCCAAGGATGGATAAATAAAGGAAGGCCTATAATCATTTGAATAGACAAAGAAAAGGACAAGCCTCCTTATATGTGAAGGGAAAGAGAGAAATGAGATGATAAACAAGAACATGATTTCATGAATAAAGCTCATAAACTGATACCTGGTCTTCCCCTTCGATATGGTCATCTTTCTATCAACAAGATCCTCCCTAGTGGAGTCTTCGATAGTGGAGTCACCAGGTGCAAGTTGGAATCTTCAATGGTTTTGATGTCTGATGCACCTTTAGAATCATAATCTCATTGTCCTTCTTACCCAGGGAAATGTCTTCAATTCGTTCCTTGGAAACAACGCCAAAAATGTTAGCACTATAAGTCACCCTCCAATTGTAGAGAAGGTAAGCCCAGTACCCATCAGAGTTTTATATGTCATAGGTTGGTTTTAAAGAGGTCAAATGGGTGCAGACTCAAGATGATATCATTTTAACTCAGAAAACTTGACTGGTATGCACCTGTAGGTGAGGTCTTGATTAACTTCAGTCAGTCAGTTTGAGTAAGAGTGAATAGAGGGAAGACTTTGGTGAGGAGAGTGTAGAGGTCTGTCTTAGACATCAGGTATTCCAACAACCTAAGGAGGAAAATATTCAAATACAAGATCCTCTTCGATTCAAAACTTCAGGAAACTAAAGAACGTAAATAACAAAACTGCAATCAAACATACATTAAAATACCGTCAAAACAATCCATGTGAATCCTTCAATCATGGAAACTTCAATATTAGAGAAAAATGGGATGAAAAAGAAGCTAACTTTCTTTAAACAAGAAGTCTCAGATCAAAATACATAACCAAAGAACCAGAAGCTTCATCAAAAGTTTACAATTCAGGAGCCTATCTTAACCATCGACCATGAAAAAACATCAAATCTACCTACTTATACTCAGAACTATCCACAACCACCAGGGGCGCTCTCTGGCCACTACATTCAAGGCTTTCCATCTGCATATTCTTCTGACAGACTGTGCATGCATTCTTCTGTCAGACACAAACTTAACTTAGCATGGGCCTTCATGGAAAATCATCCATCGAGGGGGACTATGGATGACAACTCTGTCTCTATAACCAAACCCTCCATGATTTCCATTTATGGAATGAGTTGAAGTTTCAACCACCACTCCTTTTTCATTTACTATTTCTTCTTGGGATTGCAACGATGATAAATGCCCAGGGGTTTTTGTGTGTTGTTGGAGGCTCTTTATTGCAGGTCCTATGAAACACGCAACCTTCCTCTTTCGAGATTCTAAAATCTCGAGCCTTAGGCACCAACTCCTACTGATTGATGGCTCATATTCTCTTCGGGTGCTTCGGGACTTCGGGCGCTTCAGGATTCGGCCCTTCAGGACTTTGCAATGTTTCTCATTTTAAAACTCACAAAGTAAAACTCTCAGAGTGATAGATGTAATGACACATGGAAATCTGGATTCGGATGGCTGAGATCTACTTCGAGACTTCGACTCTTTTCATGGAACTATACTTCATGCAATTCTGAAACTCTGAATACCTAGTGGTTGCTAATCCGATCCTCACAGGGGATCTCCACCGTCGCAAAACTGAGCCCTCTTGTTTGTATTTTAAGTCTGAAATGAGCTTCTCTATATGTTTCTCTAGGACGCTTCCTATGAAGACCATGAACTTGGATGACCCACTTCCCTTGAAAACTATATGTGATAACAATTCTGATCACAGTTCTCTCTACTTAAGTGTTGTGACAATGTCTTTAGACACCACCTTTGTCTTCAAAAGTTTTATCCCCTCTTTGATTTTCTACAAAATTGTCTGTTTGTTTCATAACCAGTTCCAACCTATTCCCTAACATGGTATCAATATGATGGTTTGAAACCTCGTCTGTTATCTACAAAACCTTGCTAAGTCATATTTTCTTTGTGATTGACCGTGGGTTGATGGTTTGCTGATTGGAACTCATTGAAAAAAAACAACTATTGTCTAGGTATCAAAGGTGGATTCAAAGAGTGATCCTGTTATTCTGAATCAATGAAATTATGTAGTATGGGCACTAGAAATGGAAATCCTATTGAAGAGTAAAGGATTGTGGAAGTATGCAAATATTTCACTTCTAGATCCAACAAATGATCAGGAAAAGTTTTCAATTGATGGAAAGAAGGATGAGGCCGTGGGTGTCAACACAACCTATATCTCACGGGAGATTCATTTTCACCTTATTGTAATCAACTGGCCTCATCAAGTCTGGAAGAAGTTGAATTCATTGTTTGACAGAATCAATGAAAGTCATTTCATGCAGTTGGAGAAAGAGTTGACCTCTCTTGATCCTCATTCTTTTGACATCAGAAAGGACTACTTGGAGCATGTGAAGGAACTCTAGTTGAAATTGGATGAATGTGGAAACAATTATTAGAAGAAATATGGACAAATCATCAAGGCGGTCTTGATGGATTTGATAACACCATTTGACATGTTCATGTAGCATTTTTTCACCTATTAGTAAGAACGCAAGGAATATCATAAGGACTAGACCTTTGAATGTTTTAGTGGTATTTTGATTACTAATCAACACATACTTCTTGAACAAGAAGTCTTGGTGGTAAACATCAATCCCACTTGCTCAAGGGAAATGGAAAGTCAAATTATAGGGAAAGAGTAAGATTTGATACCTCTACATAGTAACCCAGAGCCCTCGACCAAAAATCTAAAGGTAAAATATATGCACCTTATGGATGTTGAAAGAAAAAGACATGTAAGTATTGTGGAAATAATGGACATGTGGATAAATATTTCTATAATAAGAGATAAAATTTAGAGAAGGTTAAGCACTTTGAAGGAGACATGTCCATTGTACGTTGACCTGCTAATAATTTCACCTTCCAAGTCATCACGCCTTCCCATCTCACTCTAGATAGAACACATATCTAGTCAACTCTGAGTGCACTTATCATATGGCTAAGGATGTCTCCTAGTTCATGTCCTTAAATGACGTCGATGAGAGGAAGATTTATGTTGTTGATGATTTTTGTTTGGATATTTCTTGTTAGGGTGATGTTACCTATTGACATTGGAGGATTTTTGACGTATATCATGTGCCAAACCTTAGTGCCAATCTGTTGTTTGTTTCTCAGTTAAAAAAAAAAGGCAAAATTGTGGAATTTTGTCCTGATCAATTATTTTTTTATGATTTGAATAAAGGTCRGTTAATTTTTTCCATAGGGTTTCTCGACTTGAAGGAMAATMTGTACAAATTATGTGACTTGACTTAACTTAAGAGAAAACCAACTACTCTTGTTTCTCACACTAATTAACAAATTCAAAATTGGCATGAACAACTCAAACACTTGAAGTTMTGGAGTCKRCAGACACTGACAACTCAAAACATGGTTTCTTGTCTACCTAAAGTGTTTCCCTTTGAAGGATTATGTAAAGGATGTATTCTTGGAAAGAATCATCAAGAACMATTTGAMTCTCAAAAAGCCTGGCAAGCACAGAACCTCTTGGACTTGGTTCACATTGATTTCTATTGCAATAATTTCTACCTTCCCTRGTATGAGAAAGGTCTATCTTTATTTTCATTGATGATGTCTCTCGTTTTACATGGGTCTATTTTATAAACAACAAAAATATTTTCTTTGAAAAGTTCAAAGAGTTTAGAGACTTTGCTGAAAAACAATGTGGTAGACCCATCAAGTGTCTGGGATCAAAAAATGGCGGTGAGTATGTAAATCGACCTTTTGAAGAATACCTGGTTCGATCTAGTATTGAATGGTAGCGRTCAGTTCTTCAMAAACCTTAGAAGAATGGMATTGCATAATGGAAGAATTGGATGTTATTCGAAATGGATAGATGTGTTTTGCATGTTAAATATCTACCTTCTCACTTTTGGGCTGAAGTGGTATATTATGTAAAYTATATGCTCAATCACATCTCGACCTGAGTTATTCCTTCAATGAATCTAGTTGAGTGATGGTGTGGAAGAAKATATCAGTTGGCCACMTTCATGTTTTTGGATGTRTTTCCTGGGATTGAATTTCTAATGATTGCATAAATAAGTTGGATGCAAAATGTCATGCTTGCATCATGATGAGATACTTTGAAGAGTTGAAACCCTATTAATTGTTTGATCCTATCAAACGAAAAATCATTATCAGACGAAATGTATGGTTTGATGAGAATTATTCTAGAATCAATTTGTAGAATTCCTCCTCTGGATTGATGTAGGATGATACCTTTGATGTTGTCTTATACTCTATTTCTCCTGTTTTGTATTTCAGCCATTCAACTTGACAGTCAAAATTTATTCCTGTTTCGACTCAACCATCGACCTCTGAGTTGACTAGTCCATAAATCTTTGTTTTGACTGGTAATCCATCTTCGTTGATTGAAACTCTTCTCAATTATGATCGACCTTGTTGTTGTGAACAACATTTCACCTATTTCTTGTCTACCTAGTGTTAAATTTTATCTTAAGAATTTAAGTGTGTGTAGTATTCTTTAACTTTAGTCTATTCAAACAATAACTCCATGCATAAGGATCACTGAAAGAAAGAAAGCCACAATATACACAATATTTATCTTGAGAAACCCTCATGGGGGAGAAAACCCGACAAATCTTCTTCAATATAGATTCTTCAACAAGTACAATATCTCTCCTAGGAGAGATATCACCAAAACAAAAGAAAAACCAAAAACCCTAACCAGAATAGGGTACCACATCACTAGATCAAGATAGTCCTCCAACAAATAACCAAAACCCTTCACCAAAACACCCTTCCTCTATCGCTATGTCACTCTTCCTCTACAATTGTGTCACTCTCTCAAACTTGCACACTTATCTTGAGTGGCAAATCTTGTTGTGTGTATTCTCCAAGTGGGGTGCCTAGCCTCTTATAAATACAAGTTGTTCCCCCCCATAAATTAGGTCAGGGTTGACCTGTCCACTTTATCTTTGTAATTTACAATTGACTTGTCAAGGCACAATAGAGACGAAATTTAAAAAGGCACAATAGGGACGACTTAAAAAATATAATACAATATTATTCTTTAGGGTTTTTTCTTGGCCAAATACAATATCAATATAATAAGAATATCTTCCGAAGATAATCAAACTTCAACACTCCCTCTTAGCAAGGAAGGTATTCTTCTTGAATGATCATCATGACTACTTCTGCTCTTCTGTACACTTGACCATTGAATTGTTGAATTTCCATGAATCTATATTGAAGAATTTTTGTAACTACATCATCAAGGGTCTCATCATCCATTCAGGATTTACTTCTTCACAGGGCTTTCAATAGCTAGCTCACATAAAATATGGAATCTAGTTCCATAATGAACTAGTAACCTCTGGTTGGCACACCAGGAAACTGGTCCACAATGACCAGGAATCTAATCACGAGGATTAGGTGATGTAGTGTGCACACACTACCTATATATCCCAAGGCTAGGAAATACCTTCAACCACATAGGTTGTCTCACCAACTTAAAAATTCGGGTAACTAACCATCCCTAAAGGAATGGCATCTGTAAACCTTGTGCGATGTCATGCTGATTGGTGCTAGAGTAAGTAACTTACGTACCATACTTTTTCATTGGAGTATAAATCTGTGTACCAGAATTTTTCACTGGAGTAGCAGTAACTTGACGTACTGTAATTTTTCATTGGAGTAGCCCTCTGCATACTAGAAATTTTCACTAGAGTAGCAGTAACTCAGTGTACCAGAATTTTTCGCAGCATCATCCCTGTACATAATAGAATTTTTCACTGGCGTAGCAGTAACTCAACGTACAAGAATGTTTCACTAGATTAGTCGTAACATGCCCATGAATGACCACCCATTGCTTCTTACACATGCTGAAGCTACTACCTTGGATTGAAGCTGTAACTCATCACTTCCTCTTACTAGGGACCTCCTTCTATACCACACCAATCTTATCTCTGAAGTAAAAAAATTTACTCTTGACAGAGTCTTGGTCAACACGTCAGCTATCTGCTCATTTGTAGAGACATACTATAGCTTCATTGCTCCCTTATGTACCATCTCTATGATACAATGGTACTTGATATCGATATTCTTGGACTTGTCATGGAACACTGGGTTCTTTTTCAACTTCACAAAACTCTGGTTGTCACACCAGAT
This sequence comes from Picea glauca, assembly GCA_000966675.3. Taxonomy (NCBI): domain Eukaryota; kingdom Viridiplantae; phylum Streptophyta; class Pinopsida; order Pinales; family Pinaceae; genus Picea; species Picea glauca. The sequence goes on along the minus strand of JZKD02S2375350.1, from coordinate 13,555 downwards.
ATCATTCGCCTCTAACTTGAGATCAAACAATCATGCAAGCATATTTTGAAGCCACACTACTTCACTGCTAGTTGAACATGCTTCTATATACTCTGCTTCAGTTGTACTGAACACCACACTAGTCTGCCTCCTGTTGAACCATGAGAACATGGTTGATCCCATACTGAAGAAACATCCATATGTACTCTTCTGGTATACAACACTACCGACCCAATCTGAATTAGTAAAGAATTGCATGCTTATCTCACAATATGAAACATATCTAAGTCCATAATCAATTGTACCCTTCAGGTACCTCATCACATGTTTTGCAGCAACCAAGTGAACACTTCTCAACTCAACCATATAATAACTAAATGTGTTCACCACAAAACATATATCTAGCCTCCTTTTCATTAAGTACATCAAAGAACCAATCATTTGTCTATAAATGGTGGAATCCACTATCTCTGAAGATGTATCGCTCAATAATTTTAGATTTGTCACCATTGGTGTAGGCATGACCTTGAAATCCATCATTTTAGATCTATTCAAAATATCAACAACATATTTTCCTTGGTTAAGGAAAATATCACTCGATCTCTGCCATACCTCTAGATCTAATAAGTAATTCATCATGCCTAGGTCTTTCATCTCGAACTCTGCAACAATATTCCTCTTACTCTCAGTGATGAGATTCTCATCTCTTGTAAAAAACATGTCAACTAAATACAACAATAGTATCACTGGCTCACCATCCACAACCTTTAAGTACATGTTGGAATCTTATTTACTATTGGTAAATACCAAGCTCATCATGAAGCTGTCAATTCTATTGTACCATGCTCTGGGTGCTTTCTTTAACCTATAAAAGGATTTATTCAATATGCACACATGTGTCTAACTGTCATGCATCTCAAAAACTTGTGTCTTCTCCACATACACTTCTTCTTCTATTACACCATTTAGAAAGGTTGTCTTCACATCCATATGGTGTACCTTCCACTTATTTACTACGACTATTGCAAGTATAGCTCTAATTGAAGTGTATCTCTCCACAGGAGAAAATGTCTCCTCATAATCTCTTCCTTATTTCTGGGAGAAACCACGTGCTATGAACCTTGCCTTGTATTTCTCGATACTTCCATACACTAAATGTTTTCTCTTGTAAATCCACTAGGAACTTACAACTATCTTCTCTTTCGGTCTCAAAACCACATACCAAAAATCATTCTTTACAATGGATTGGTTCTCTTCAACCATGGAATCCTTCCATTCTTTGTTCTTTGTAGCCTCTTCATAACTGGTAGGCTCAACATCAATGATGTCACTTAGAAATGCCACATATCTAGAGTAAGGTTGTGGCCTCTTTCTTTCTATAAAGGATCCATTTGGAGCACCATACTTCTCTACATCTTGAATAATTTCCCAAGCCCAAGATAGTCTTCTCTTCCTGGTATTCATCTCTCAGGATGAGTCTGCAGGTATTTGTGGTTCTTCCATATCATGATCTTCTAGTAAAACATAATCACTTGCATCTGTATCTGTAACTCTGGGAGCTTCATTATCCTCATCATGAATATCATCTGAATGATTTTTTCTTGATCTACTGAAAGATGTATCCTCATCGATGGTGACATATTTTCTAGTCTCAATATGATGGTGACTAGGGATTAAACTCTGTATGCCTTCGATGTCTCACTGTATCCAAAAAATATACCCTTCTTACCTGAAGGGTCAAAATCTGATCTCTTTTTCTTTGGGACATGCACATATACTGGATAGAAAATATCCTCAGGTGACTGACCTCTTCCTTTTGACTTGTAAACATCTCTTTTGGTGTCTTGTTCCCAAGTAATTTATGGGTACTTATATTCTACACATACACAGTGGTCCTGATTGCCTCTACCCATATATGCATAGGTAAGTCTTGATAATGAATCATGGCCTTAAATGCTTCCATGATTGTAGGGTTCTTTCTTTCTACCACACCATTCTATTAAGGATTGTAGGGAGTAGAGAGCTCCCTCTTAATCACAACTTCCTTACAAAATGCATTGAATTCATATGAAGTGAATTCTCCTCCATTATCTGATCTCAAAATATTTATCTTCTTTTCAGATAGGTTTTCAACAAGTTCCTTGAACTCTTTGAACTTGTCGAATACTTCACTTTTATCCTTCAAAAAGTAAATCCAAGTTTTACGATAGAAATCATCAATAAATGAAACATATTATACATACCTACTAATTGAAGCAACTAACATTGGTCCACACATGTCTAAATGTATAATGTCCAAGACTCCTTTGGATTTGCTATCGCTTCTTGGAAATGATTTATTCACATTCTTTCCTTGTGCACATCCTTTGCATATGCCTTCATGTTCTACTTGGATTTATGACAAACCTTTCACCATCTTTCTCACAGTCGGTAGGTCTTTGTAATGTATATGAGAAAACATTCTATGCCATAGTTCACTTGGAGTAACTATATTGTGTACTAGTGCTGAAACTTAGTGTCCCTTTAACTTGTATAATCCTCCTTATTGGAAACCAATCACTACAACATCATCAATAGATTTTCCTCTAGGCCACATGAGGAATTCACCATCAATGAAATAAACTCTAAATCCGTTCTCATCTAAAGATGAGATATAAAGGAGATTCTTCTTTAAACCAAGTATATACAACACATCCTTCATCTTCATAGTCTTTTTGGAGTCTAACTTGTGGGATGCTTCTCCTACTCCTTTAATGGGATATTGATAGTCATCACCTAGCTTCACCTTGTGAGGTGAATCTTTTTAAACTAGTTATGAGAGAGATTACTTATAACCAATCATGTTCTTAGAAGCACCACTATCAATAATCCATGTGTCACTTCCATGAGTGATTGTACCTGTAAGATATGAGATCAAAACATATTATTCACTTGAGTCTTCTTATTTGGTTTTCTCATGATCATGTTCATCATCTTTTTCATCATGAGCATGATGTATTTTAAAATACATAACTAGAGAACCAAAAGCTTCATCAAAAGTTTAAAATACGGGAGCCTAGCTCAAAAATCAACCATAAAAAAACATCAAAACTACCTACTTATACTCAGAACTTTCCACAACCACCAAGGGCGTGCTCTAGCCACTACATTCAAGGATTTCCATATGCATATTCTTCTGTCAGACTACACATGCATTCTTCTGTTAGACACAAACTTAACTCAGCATGGGCCTTTAGGAAAAACCATCCATCGAGAGGGCCTCTAGTTGACAACTCTGTCTCTACAACTAGACCCTCCATGCTTTCCATTTATGGAGTGATTTGAAGTTTCAACCACCACTCCTTTTTCATTTACTTTTTCTTCTCGGGATCACAATGAGGCTAAATGCCCAGGGGTTGTTGTGTGTTGCTAGCTGCTCTTTACTGCAGGTCCTATGAAACCTGCAAACTTCCTCTTTTTCACTTCCGAAATATTGATCCTCAGGTGCCATCTCGTACTGATCGATGACTCAGATTCTCTTCAGGTGCTTCAAGACTTTGGGTGCTTCGGGACTTTGGGATTCATCCCTTCAAGACTTTGCAATGTTTCTCATTTTAAAACTACTGAAGTAAAACTCTCAGAGTGACAGATCTGATGAAGTGTGGTAGTCTAGATTCAGATGGCCAAGATATACTTCGATACTTCGACGCTTTTCATGGCACTATACTTCGTACAATTATGAAAATATGAATACCCGGGGGGCGCTAATATGATCCTCACAGGGGATCTCCATCGTCGCAAAACTAAGCCCGCATGTTTGTATTTTAATCCTGAAATGAGCTTCTCTGCATGCTGCACTCAGACGCTTCATGTGTAGACCATGAACTTGGATGACTTGCTTCCCTTGAAAACTATATGTGATAACATTTGTCTCCATAGGGGATGACATGATCCCTGTGAGCTTCCAAGAACAAGCATTTCTAGTCGCCTTATGCATTGGGCTATGAAGTCTAGATCATAACTTTCGCTGAAGAAAATAGGGAAATATGTACACAATAATCTACTAAAAATGAAAACAAACACATGGGCTCCAGAAGGAGATTATTTATGTACAATCATATACTAACTGATCTTTACAAAGTGCTAGGTGAAAGCAAACTTCCACCATATCCACCCAGACTATTTGGTGATAAATTTCTTATCTTTACCGCAACGGATCCTGAAAAATCTAGGGAAGTATGGCAACAGAATGAGAACATGGCTTGGAATGCTGCCCATACCCCCAAATGATGATAAGATGAGTATTACTATAGGCTCCAATGCTTTTTGAAAACACAACTCCATATATGACCCCACAAGGTCACAAAATTTACGATCAAGGGAGCTCAACTGGTAAGAAATTACCTCATGTTCTTCATTGTTGCTCACCCACTGTTTGATGCTCTCAGAGTGTATAGGTGGGTGGAGAAATGATGCAAGCTAGTCAATCCCAGGTGATATTTCTCATTTACAAGCTCTGGACAAGAGATAAATTGCACATTTAGCTCCTCCTTTTCATACTGCTCTATGTCTTCTCCAGGTCCAGGATGGATGATTTTCACCCAATGCCTTTCCTCAATTAATAAAGGAAAAGTCTCTATAGTTTGGTATTGGAAGTCTTTTATATTCATATCAGAATCCGATTCATAGTTGTCATACATAGGCTTGCTGCTCCCCAAGTCAACAAAATGTAAGGTAGGGATCTGCTCATTTACAGGCTTGGGAAAAGAGGTAGACTGCACATTTAGATATTCCATTTCTCCTTCATAGCTCTCCCAAGGATCCGATTCATAATCATAATAAATAAGAACCAAGGAAAAGCTCCGCTCTTTTTTATCTTCTCTACTTCCTTGTTGTTGTTCCAGATCTGATTCATACTCAATATCTCCATGCTCAAAATCTGAAACATACTGACAGTCTTCTTGCTTATGAACATGAAAATTTTCAAGATATGCTTGCATATTAACCCCCTTGATAGCCATGATGTTCTCTTCGACTTATTCAACATCTTCAAACATGTGTCTTGATGATTAATATTTCCTCTCTCTCATGAGAAGGACCAGCTCTGGATGCTGAGCCATGACATAGTACACCATGGAAAAATTCTCTGTGGGTCTGATCTCCATAGGCATACTATGATAAACATGGTAAAACCTCATGTTGAAGACAACTAAGGATTCCTCTTCCCCTCTCCTAAAGGCATTAAACTCAAACCAATATTAATCAAGGGACTTGTTCTCACCCCAACACTTTAAAAATGCATAGCATAGATTGGTCCAGGAGCCAATAGAACCGACTTCCAGACATCTAAACCACACAACAACATCTCCAGACAAGGATTGTGAGAACAACCTCATGGAAACATCATCATGAAAAATCTCAAACTGATCGACAAATCTCTCAAAGGCCTCCAAATGCCTCTCAGATGTAATATGATCCTCTCTAGAAAACCGAGGAAGATACTCAAAGGAATAACGAGGATAAGGATGAAGGTCATGTGGAAGCCTTACAGGTTTAAACAACTTATTTCTGATTTTAATTGGAAAAGTAGTGGGCTGATCATGAGGATTAATGAGTTGATGTCAAGGCTTAGTAGGAATAATAGAGGGTAACAAGATTTGAGAAAATTGTGAATTATTTTCAACCTCCTCAGGGATACAAGGGTGATCAATTTCAAGAGGATATGCAATACAGATCTCACTTTTATGAATAGGCAGAGGTGAAGACATGAGATCGGTATCTACAACACAAGAAGAGGGCATGTTTTCTTTTTCCAAGGATGGATAAATAAAGGAAGGCCTATAATCATTTGAATAGACAAAGCAGAGGATAACCCTCCTTATATGTGAAGGGAAAGAGAAAAATGATTGGATAAACAAGAACATGATTTCATGAAGAAATATTATAAACTGATACCTGGTATTCCCCTTCGGTATGGTCATATTTTTGTCAATAGGATCCTCCCTAGTGGAGTATTCGATAGTCGAGTCACCAGGTACAAGTTGAAATATTCAATGGTTTTGATGTCTGATGCACCTTCAGAATTAGAAGCTCATTGTCGTTCTTACCCAGGGAAATGTCTTCAATTTGTTCCCTGACAATGTTGCTAGAAATTTTATCACTAGAGGTCACCCTCTGATTGTAGAGAAGGTAAGCCAAGTACCCATCAGAGTTTTATATGTCACAGGTTGGTTTTAAAGAGGTCAAATGGGCGCAGACTCAAGATGATATCATTTTAACTCAGAAAAATGAAATGGTATGCACCTGCAAGTGAGGTCTTGATTAACTTCAGTCAGTAAGTTTGATTAAGATTGAATAGAGGGAAGACTTTGGTGAGGAGAGTGTAGAGGTCTATTGTAGACATAAGGTCTTCCAAAATCTTAAGGAGGAAAAGATTCAAATACAATATCCTCTTGGATTCAAAACTTCAGGAAACTGAAGAACATAAATAACAACAATGCAATCAAACAGATAATACAATATAATCAAAACAATCCATGTGAATCCTTCAATCATGGACACTTCAGTATTAGAGGTAAATAGGATGAAAAAGAAGCTAACTTTCATTAAACAAGAAGTCTCAGCTCAAAATACATAATTAGAGAACCAAAAGCTTCATCAAAATTTTACAATCCGGGAACCTAGCTCAATCATCGACTATAAAAAAACATCAAAACTACCTACTTATACTCAGAAGTGTCCACAACCACCAGGCGCACTCTGGCCACTACATTCAAGGCTTTCCATCTACATCTTCTTTTGTCAGACTACGCATGCATTCTTTTGAAAGATGCAAAATTAAATCAGCATGGGCCTTCAGGAAAAATCATCCATCAAGGGGGCCTCTGGCTGAAAGCTCTGTCTCTACAACCAGACCCTCCATGCTTTCCATTTATGGAATTAGTTGAAGTTTCAACCACCACTTCTTTTTCATTTACTGTTTCTTCTCAAGATCGCAACAAGGCTAAATGCCTAGGGGTTGTTTTGTGTTGATGGCATCTCCTTACTACAGGTCCTATGAAACCCACAACCTTCCCCTTTTTCACTTCTGAAATATTGAGCCTCAGGCACCAGCTCCTACTGATCAACGAATCATATTCTCTTCAGGAACTTTGGGCTTTAGCCCTTCAGAACTTTTCAATGTTTCTCATTTTAAAAATCCTGAAGTAAAACTCCCAGAGTGACAGATCTGATGATGTGTGGCAATATAGATTCGGATGGCTAATAACTACTTCGAGACTTTGGGACTTCGATGCTTTTCATGGACCTATACTTTTTGCAATTATGAAACTCTAAATACCTAGGAACCGCTAATACGATCCTCACAGGGGATCTCCACCGTCGCAAAACTGAGCCCACCTGTTTGTATTTTAAGCCCTAAATGAGTTGCTCTGCATGTTGTGCTCAGATGCTTCCTATGCAGACCACGAATTTGGATGACCTGTTTCCCTTTAAAACTATATGTGATAACAGTTCTGATCACAGATCATTGTGATTAAGTGTTGTAATGGTGTCTTTAGACACCACTTTTGTTTTCAAAAGTTTTATCCCCTCTTTGATTTTCTACAAAGCTGTCTGGTTGTTTCATAACTGATTCCACCCTATTCCCTAACATGGTATCAAAGATGATGGTTTGAAACCTCTCCTTTTATCTACAAAACCTTACTGAGTCAGACCTGCCGTGTGATTGACTCTGGGCTGATGGTTTGCTGAATGGAAATTATTGAAAAAAAACAACTTTTGTCTAGATATCGAAGGTGGATTCAAAGATTGATCATGTTATTATGAATGAATGAAATTATGTAGTATGGGAACTAGACATGGGAACCCTATTGAAGAGTAAATGATTGTGGAAGTATGTGAATATTGCACTTCTATATCCAACAAATGATCAGAAAAATTGTTCTATTGATGGAAAGAAGGATGAGGCCATGGGTGTCACCACGACCTATATCTCATGGGAGATTCATTTTCACCTTAGTGGAATCAACTTGCCTCGTCATTTCTATAATAAGTTGAATTCATTGTTCGAAAGAGTCGATGAAAGTCATTTCATGTAGTTGAAGAAAGAGTTGATCTTTCTTGATCCTCATTCTTTTGACATAAGAAAGGACTACTTGGAGCATGTGAAGGAACTCTAGTTGAAATTGGACGAATGTGGAAATAATTATTAGAATAAATATGGACAAATCATCAAGGCGATGTTGATGAATTTGAGAACACCATTCGACGTGTTCATGTAGATTATTTTCACCTACTAGTAAGAACATAAGGAATATCATAGGGACTAGACCTTTGAATGTTCTAGTGGTATTTTGATTACTAATCAACACATGCTTCTTGAACAAGAAATCTTGGTGGTAAACATCAATCCCACTTGCTCAAGGGAAATGGAAATTCAAATTACAGGGAAAGAGTACGATTTGATACCTCTAAATAGAAACCTGGAGGCCTTGACCAAAAATCTAAAGGTAAAATAGATGCACCTTATGGATGACGAAAGAAGAAGACATGTAAGTATTGTGGAAAGACTGGACATGTGGATAAATATTTCTATAATAAGAGAGAAAATTTAGAGAAGGCTAAACACTTTAAAGGAGACATGTCCATTGTGCGACATTGACCCATTGATAATTTCACTTTCCAAGTCATCAAGCCTTTCCATATCATTCTACATAGAACACATATCTAGTCAATTTTGATTACACTGATCATATTGCTAAGGATGTCTCCTTGTTCACGTACTTAAATGACGTCGATGAGAGGAATATTTATGTTGTTGATGATTTTTATTTTGATATTGCTGATCAGGCTGATGTTACCAATCGACATGGGAGGAGTTTTGACATATATCATGTGCCAAACCTTAGTGACAATCTGTTGTTTGTTTCTCAGTTAAAAAATACAGAAAAATTTGTGGAATTTTGTCCTGATCAATTATTTTTTTATGATTTGAAGAAAGGTTAGTTAATTTTTTCCATAGGGTTTCTTGACCTGAAGGACAATATGTAGAAATTATGTGACTCGACTCAACTTAAGAGAAAACCAAATACTCTTGTTTCTCACACTAATGAACAAATTTAAAATTGGCATGAACGACTCAAACACTTGAAGTTCTGGAGTCTGTAGACACTGACAACTCAAAACATGGTTTCTTGTCTACCTAAAGTGTTTCCCCATGAAGGATTTTGTAAAGGATGTATTCTTGGAAAGAATCATCAAGAACCATTTGACGCTCGAAAAGCGTGGCAAGCACAAAACCTCCTGGACTTGGTTCATAGTGATGTATGTTGCATCAATCTACCTTCCTAGTATGAGCAAGGTCTATATTTATTTTCATTGATGATGTATCTTGTTTCACATGGGTCTATTTTCTAAACAATAAAAATCTTTGAAAAGTTCAAAGAGTTTACAGAATTTGCTGAAAAACAATGTGGCTGACCCATCAAGTGTCCGGGATCAAAAAATGGCGATGAGTATGTAAATTGACCTTTTGAAGAATACTTGGTTTGATCTAGTATTTAATGGTAGCGGTCAGTTCTTCACACACCTTAGAAGAATGGAATTGCATAATGCAAGAATTGGATGTTATTTGAAATGGACACATGTGTTTTGCATGTTAAATATATACCCTCTTACTTTTGGGATGAAGTGGTATATTATGAAAACTATATTCTCAATCACATCTCTACCTGAGCTATTCCTTCAATGACTCTAGTTGAGTGATGGTGTGGAAATAAGTTATCAGTTCGCCACCTTCATGTTTTTGGTTGTGTTTCCTGGGATTGCATTTCTAATGATTGCATAAATAAGTTGGATGCAAAATGTCATGCTTTCATCATGATGGGATACTTTAAAGAGTTGAAACCCTATTAATTGTTTGATCCAATCAAACGAAAAATCATTATCAAACGAAATGTATGGTTTGATGAGAATTATTCTAGAATCAAGTTGTTGAATTCCTCCTCTGGATTGATGTAGGATGATACCTTTGATGTTGTCTCATACTCTAGTTCTCCTGTTCCATATTTCATCCCTTCAACTTGACATTCAAAATTTATTTCTGTTTGGACTCGACCATCAACCTCCAAGTTGACTAGTACATTGATCTTTATTTCAAATGGTCCGCCATATTCGTTGATTGAAACTCTTCTCAATTATGATCGACCTTGTTGTTGTGAACACCATTTCACCTGTTTCTTGTCTACCTAGTGTTAAATTTTATCTTAAGAATTTAAGTGTGTGTAGTATTCTTTAACTTTAGTCTATTCAAACAATAACAACATGCATAAGGATCAATGAAAGAAATACATCTAAAACATACACAATATTTATCTTGAGAAACCCTCATGGGGGAGAAAACCCAACAAATATTCTTCAATATAGATTCTTTAACAAGTACAATATCTCTCCTAGGAGAGATATCACCAAAACAGAAGAAAAACCAAAACTCTAACCAAAATAGGGTAGCGCACCACTAGATCAAGATAGTCCCCCAATAGATAACCAAAACCATTGACCATAACACCCTTTCTATATCGCTATGTTTCTCTTCCTTTGTAGTTGTGTCACTCTCTCAAACTTGTGCACTTATCTTCCATGACAGAGCGTGTTGTGTGTGTTCTCCAAGTGAGGTTCCTAGCCTCTTATAAATACAAGTTGTGCTCCCTCATAAATTAGGTCAGGGTTGACCTGTCCACTTTATCTTTCTAATTTACAATTGACTTGTCAAGGCACAATAGAGCTGAATTTTACAAAGGAACAATAGGGATGACTTAAAAAATCTAATACAATATTATTATTTAGGGTTTTGTCTTGGTCAAATACAATATCAATATAATAAGAATATCTTCCAAAGATAATCAAACTTCAACACTCCCTCTTAGGAAGGGAGGTATTCTTCTTGAACGATCATCACGACTGCTTCTGCTCTTCTATACACTTGACCATTGAATTGTTGAATTTCCCTGAATCTATATTGAAGAACTTTTGTAACTACATCATCTAGGGTCTCATCATCCATTCATGATTTACTTCATCATGGGGATTTCAATTGCTAACTCACACATAATATGGAATTTAGTTCCAGAATGAACTAGTAACCTCTGGTTGGGACACCAGGAAATTGGTCCATAATGACCAGGAATCTAATCACGAGGATTAGGTGATGTAGTGCGCACACACTACCCATATATCCCAAGGCTAGGAAACACCTTCAACCACACAGGTTGTCCCACCAACTTAAAAATTCGGGTAACTAACCATCCCTAAAGGCATGGCATCTACTGACCTTGTACGAGGTCATGTTGACTGGTGCCAGAGTAAGTAACTTGTGTACCATAATTTTTCATTGGAGTATAAATACGTGTACTAGACTTTTTTAGTGGAGTAGGAGTAACTCAACGTACCATAATTTTTCACTGGAGTAGACCTCTACGTACTAGAAATTTTCACTGGAGTAGCATTAACTCGGTGTACTAGAATTTTTCACTGGAGTATCCCTCTACATACTAGAATTTTTCACTGGAGTAGCAATAACTCGACGTACAAGAATGTTTCACTAGAGTATCTGTAACATGCCTATGAATGACCACCCGTTTCTTATTCCACATGTTGAAGCTACTACCTTGGATTGCAACTGTAATTCATCACTCCCTCTTACTAGGGACCTCCTTCTATACCACACCAATATTATCTTTGAAGTACAAAAAATTTACTCTTGATAGAGGCTTGGTCAACACGTCAGCTATTGAATCATCTGTAGAGACATACTGGAGCTTCATTGCTCCCTTTTGTACCATATCTCTGATATAATGGTACTTGATCTTGATATTCTTAGACTTTTCATGGAACACTGGGTTCTCTATCAACTTCACACAACTTTGGTTGTCACACTAGATATAATTTGCCTCTAACTTGAGATCAAACAATCATGTAAGAAGCTTCTGAAGCCACACTACTTCATTTCTAGTTGAACATGCTACTATATACTCTACTTCAGCTGTACTGAGCACCACACTAGTCTGCTTCCTGTTGAACCATGAGATCGTGGTTGATTCCATACTGAAGCAACATCCATATGTACTCTTCTGGTCTGCAACACTACCGACCTAATCTGAATCACTAAATCCTTGCATGATTATCTCACAATATGAAGCATATTAGAGTCCATAATCAATTGTACCCTTCAGGTACCTCATCACATGTTTTGCAACAACCAAGTGAACACTTCTTGACTCAACCATATATTGACTCAATGTGTTCACCACAAAACATATAACTGGCCTCGTTTTCATTAAGTACATCAATGAACCAATCATTTTTCTATAAATGTTGGAATCCACTATCTCTGAAGATGTATTGCTCAACAGCTTCAGATTTGTCACCAATAGTGTAGGCATGACCTTGCAATCCGTCATTCTAAATCTCTTCAGAATATCAACAACATATTTTCCTTGGTTAATGAAAATCTCACCCGGTCTCTACCACACCTATATATCTAATAAGTAACTCATCATGCCTAGGTCTTTCATCTCAAACTCTGCAACAAGCTTCCTCTTACTCGTAGTGATGATCTTCTCGTCTCTTGTCAAAAACATGTCATCTAAATACAACAATAGTATCACTGGCTCACCATCCACAACCTTTAAGTACATCTTGGAATGTTCTTTATTATTGGTAAATCCCAAGCTCATCACAAAGCTGCCAATTCTATCGTACCATGCTCTGGGTGCTTTCTTGAACCTATACAATAATTTCTTCAATATACACACACGTGTCTAACTCTCATGTGACTCGAAACCTCATGGCTTATCCACATACACTTCTTCTTCTATTACACCATTTATAAAGGCTGTCTTCACATCCATATGGTGTACCTTCCACTTCTTTACTACGACTATTGCAAGTATATCTCTAATTGAAGTGTATCTTGCCACAGGAGCAAATGCCTTCTCATAATCTATTCCTTATTTATGGGAGAAACCACGTGCTATGAACCTTGCCTTGTATTTCTCGATACTTCTATATGCTAAATATTTTCTCTTATAAATCAAATTGGAACTTACAACTATCTTCTCTTTCGGTCTCAAAACCACATCCCAAAAATCATTCTTTACAATGTATTGCCACTCTTCAACCATGGAATCCTTCCAATCATTTTTCTTTGTAGCTTCTTCATAACTGGTAGGCTCAACATCAATGATGTCACTTAGAAATGCCACATATCTAGAGTAAGGTCATGGCCTCTTTCTTTCTTTGAAGGATCCATCTGGAGCACCATACTTCTCTACATCCTGAATTATTTCATGAGCCCAAGATAGTCTTGTCTTCTTGGTATTCATATCTTGGGATGAGTCTACAGGTATTTGTGTTTCTTCCATATCATGATCTTCTAGTACAACATCATCACCTACATCTGTATCTGTAACTCTGGGAGCTTTAGGATCCTCACCATGAATATCATCTGAATGATTTTTTCTTGATCTACTAAAACATGTATCCTCATCGAATGTGACATATTTTCTAGAATCAATCTGATGGTGACCATGGATGTAAA
>JZKD02S2375349.1:358831-372331 GCA_000966675.3 Picea glauca | reverse complement strand
GGGGGGGGTTGCAGGGGGGCTTGCCCCCCCTGCAGGGTTTAGGGGTGAAGCCCCGGAAGGAAAATTTTCCTTGTAAATGTATATTGTAATTTCGTAGTAAATATGGACCGTTCATTATAAGGTCATAGATTTGACGGTAGAAGTTATTTTAGGGTTTTTTTCCCTAGAAGGAAACCCTCTTTTATGAGGGAAATGTGTTACAACTATGTATTATTGCGAATATTGTATTCTGAGAGAGGATATTGTGAGAGAAAGAAGAGGAAGTTGCAATGGGTGTGTTGTAGGTTGTATCCCTTCATTTGCTGGATAATAATAAAGGAAGGACCTGCCAATTTCTCAGATGGACGTAGCCCACACTGGGTGAACCACGTATATTTGTGTCTCTATTGTATTGTGTATCTTTTGTGTTTTATTTCCGCATTTCTCTTATTTTACTGCTCAAAGATCTTGTTTTTCTAACATAATTCCCCCACAAAATCCATGCGAATGTCTTCCCACAATGCTTCCAATATCGACAATGGCATGTAGAGTCTAGTATTTTGACTTATGTCCTTTACATGTTGGTAGATTCTACAACCGCCAACCCATTTCTTGATATCTCTAACCATTCTCCATCAATATGCTTCTTAAACTCATTCCCTAATCTTATCAACACCAAAATATATACTTGGCCCTTTATTATGTAGCTCTCTAATAATATTTTCCCTCATGGACCCTTTTGGTATACACATTTCATGGTTTTTAAATAAAAATCCCTCTTGTGGTCTAAATATGGAGTTCTATCACAACTCCATGGGTCCTTACTTTCCTTCCATGCTTCAACAAAATCCAAGTTTTCTTCGTATAGATTTTCAAGTGTAATTCTTGAAAAGTTGTAATTTCATTTCAGAGCTCTTTCCATGTTTGATTATTCTCTTCAATCCATGAAGAAGATTCATTACTCATGGGCTCAATTTATATTAGTTGAAGTCTAAAGCCAAGCTCCATAAAACATTTTAAGTTTTGGAATTCCCGATCCGTTCTTCTTTTGGGGTTTCTCTTCTTCTTCTGTGATAGCTCCATCCCCAGGTGTCTCTAATAGATGTCATGGGCGAGAACGTTCCTTAAATGATGCGGGCTAGAGAAAGATATGGTTAACACGATGATTACGTGGAAGGTTCGATGTGGAACCTTCCCTAAAAACTTCCCTTATGAGCGCATGGGAGGTGAGCGCTTGTACTATCCCATGCACCTGGCCAAGGAAAACCCTTTTTTATCTGACTACATAAACTTCATAAAAGATTACATTTGGACAAGCTGCCTTTTCAGAGCTCTTTTCATAAACTTTATAACGATTACAAACATAACGTGTTATCTAAACAAGCTGTATTTTCAAAGCTCCTTCCATGTATGACTAATTGCTTCAATCCAAGAAGAAGATTGATTCCTCGTGGGCTCAATTTGTTCAGTGCGTGGTTACAGAATACAATACGGTGATGAACCTTGGCTCAAACAACTTCTTCTGCTGACTTCATAGACAAAGAGCTTGTGCTCAGACTTATTCAACTCCTCAGTTGTTGCTATTGTTCTTCTTCACGACTTTATTCTCTATGCTTCTTCTCTGTATCTATTCTACATCATCTCAACTAACTAAAGACTCATACTTATATGAGCTACCACTGAAACTTCCTACAGAAGTAAGACTGACTCAACATTAAAGAGGACCACTAATATGACTGACTCTTCGACTACATAACTGAACTAGAGAAGATAAAGATCAACTTTATTTATAACTCCCTTTCTTGACAACTGACTTAGACTCATTTTGAGTAAATGTGCAACTTTGCACTTGCAGACTGTCAGACAGACTAACTAACTAACAATTCAGCTGACTAGCAAAACTACTGACAAATTAACTAACAGGCAAATTGGCAGAGACGTGAATATCTCACCGACTTGTAATTACTATTTCCAAAACTCTCCCTTAATTATAAGTAGGTGGGATTACAAAACAAAATTACATCAAAAATTGAGTTTACAATTTTATTGTCATTCATCTGTTACTACGCAGACTCTCAGACTACTGTGAAGATGTAGAAATGCATCTCTTGCTAAAGTCTTTGTGAAAATGTCTGCAACTTGTTCTTTTGACCTGCAAAACTCTAAACATATCTCTTTGTTATTCACCAATTCTCTGATGAAATGATACCTTGTATCAATGTGCTTGGTTTTCTTGTGAAACACATGATTCTTTGATAACATGACAAATGAATTGTTGTCACAGAATACTGTTGTTGGTTCCTGTCATTCCTACAACAAATCTTTTAACATTCTTCTCATCCAAATTGCTTGACAAGTTGTTCTTGTAGTTGTGACGTACTGTGGTTCTGCTGAATAAAGAGTCACTATGAGATGTTTCATTGATACCCATGATACCATACCTGTTCCAAAATGAAATGTGTAACTATAGGTACTTTTCCTATCATCTATGCTTCCAACAGAATCACTATCAGTGTATCCAATCAGTTTGAAATCTTCTGAAGTGGAGTATTTAATGCCAAAATCTTTTGTTCCATTCACATATCTCAGGATTCTCTTTCGTGCCTTCTAATGTGATTCTTTTGGAGTTTCCATGAACCTTGAAATTAGGCTCACTCCATACATAATATCAGGTCTTGTCGATGTTAGATATATAAGACTCCCTACCAGTCAACAATGTGGGATCCACCTTGGACCCTTTATCTTCCTTGCTTAACTTCAATCCTGTTATGACAAGTGTTGAGACTGCTTTTGAATTTATCATATTGAATCTTTTCAAAATTTCATGCTCAATACTTGGATTTTGAGATAAATATAGCAGTTTTGGACCGGTGAACTTCTATTCCCAAAAAATATCTCATTAGCCCCAAATCAGTCATTTCAAATTCATCTGTCACGACTGAATTGAATTCTTCAATACCAAAATTACCTATAAATATCAAACCATCCACATATAAGCAAACAATTAACATGTTACCTTGCTGATTTGTCTTGATGTACAATTTTGGTTCACTTTCATTTCTTTGAAATCCATTCTGTGTGAGATGGGAATCTATCCGACTGTACCAAGCTCTGGGTGGTTTCTTTAATCCTTACAGTGCTTTCATCAATCTGTACACCTTGTCTTCTTGTCCTGGAAACTCATAACCTTGTGGTTGTTCCACATATACTTCTTATTCTAGGTTTCCGTTCAAAAATTTTAACTTTGCAGCCATCTGATAAACTGACCATTTGTACTGCACAACAATGGCTAGCACAATTATGACTGTGTCCATGCGTGCAACTAGTTAAAATGTTTCATTGAAATAAATTCCAAGTTGTTGTGTAAAACCTCTTACAACTAACCTTGCCTTGTGTTTTTGCACATTTCCTTCTGCATCTTGCTTGGTTTTATAAATCCATTTCACACTAATCACATCCTTATCTTCGGGTACATCTACCAATTTCCATGTATGATTGTTCTCTATGCATATCATTTCCTCATCCATGGCTTGTGCCCAGACATCATCTTTGACATCTTCTTCAAAAGTTAATGGATCGTGTATTTGTGAAAATAGAGAAAAAAATGAAAATAAATTTGATGTGTCCTCATTATAGATGTTGTGCAAACTTCTTGTCTTTCTTGGTAATAGACTTGCTAATGTTGGATCTAGAGATGTAGAACTACTTGGACTGCTTGTTGGTGTTTGTTGTGCTCTAGGTGTAGATTGTGCACCTGTTGTTCTTACTGGAGTATTATGCGTTGTGCTTTGTGTCGTAGTGCCAGGTGTAGAAGGAATTGCGCACTGATTTGTACATGGTGTTTGAACCATTTTATCTTCTGTTTCATCATGCTCCATTGCATCAATAATTTTGACTGTCTTTGCTATGCTTCCATCCCATGATTCATTATCCACGAACTGAACATCGCGGCTAATTATGACTTTGCTTGTGACATGGTCATACATCTTGTATCCTTTTGTTTCTTCAGAATACCCAACAAATATTCATTTTCGTACTTTGTTGTCCAACTTCTTTATCATCTCATCTGGAACATGTGCGTATGCGACACAACCAAAAAAAATTAAGTGCACCACATTATGCTTTAATCCTGTCCAGGATTCTTGAGGAACGCTATTTTTCACACTCTTTATTGGACATCTGTTCAATATGTATACTGCAGTTTCTACTGCCTCAACCCAATGCTCATTTGACAAATGTTTGGCTACCAACATACTGTACGCCATCTCCATGATGGTTTTGTTCTTTCTTTCTATGACACCATTCTGTTGTGGTGTATATCGTTGGGTAAATTGCTTGTAGATTCCATGAACTTTACAAAAGTTCTGAAATTCTCTTGAAATGTATTATCCTCCTCTGTCAATTCTTAGATATTTGATGTAATAACCACTTTTATTCTCCACAAGTGATTTAAAATGTTGAAAACAACCCAATGCGTCATATTTATGCTTTAAGAAATAAATCCATGTATTTCTTGAGAAATCATCAATGAATGTCAGAAAATATGTACTGCCTCATATAGATGGAGTTTGCATTGGTCCACAAATGTCTGAGTGTACAATTTCGAGTGGATTTTTTGCTCTGTAAGACTTGCCAATTGGAAATTATTCTTTGTGTTGCTTGCCAAATATGCATCCTTCACATATCTTTTCTGGTTTTTCAATCAATGACAAACCTTTTACTGTATCCTTTGTGTGTAGCATCTTTAGACCTCCAAAGTTCAAATTTCCAAACCTGAAATGCCATAACAAAGAATCATCCTGTACTTCATATTAGAATGTTGCTGGCATTTGTGCGCCATTTTCTCCTTTCTTTATACTGCGAACACTATTTTCTTCATTGGAACTGTGTGCACTTTCTGTTGTGAATGCAGTGTCTAACTGTGCATATTTTTCTTTACCAATAGCTTGTGTTGTATTTTTCTTTTTGGTTGGCTTCAATGTCAATTGGAACATTCTGTTACTTGTCATATGGATTCTTGCAATAAGTTGATTACTTGGGCATTTATCCATGATCACACAATGATTATCTTCCATATAGATCTTTCTATATCCTTTTTGTAACAACTATCCTGTGCTCATCAAAGTATGCTTCAGACCAGAAACATAATATACATCAAACATAACTTTCTCTTCTCCTTGCTTGGTTAAAATGTTTATACTTCCTTTTCCTAAGACAGTGACTTGGATATCTGTTCCAAGTGTAACTGTGGTTTGGACCGACTCATCCAAACTAGAAAAAAATTCTATGTTTTTTGTCATGTGGTTACTGGAGCCTGAATCTAAATACCATATGTAACAAGGACTTGCTTGAACAACATTGCATTCAACTGGGGATACTATAGGCATTTCTACAATGCGCGATATAAACATAGAGTAAGTTTGGTTATTAGCATTGTTTGACTGAACTTGACCTTGCTTGTTCTGATTATATTGTCTCTTTCTGCACTCATATGCATAATGTCCTTACTTTTTACAGTAATGGCACTGAATATTTGATTTGTTAGTTCTCTCACCACTTGGCTGACTAGTATTTGGGTTTTGGCCACTTCCACTAGTATTTCCAGGACTGCTACTGTGTCCACCTCTGACATAATTTCTTCCTCTGCATCTGGAGTTAGCTCTCCCCATTCCTCTTCCACGGCTTATAGATGACTACGCGGAAAATGCATTCTCTAATGGCATACTTGACCTGTTTAATTTGTGTTCATGATTAATAAGGGAATCTTGAAGTTCATCTAGACTAAACTGACTCAAGTCTTTGTTCTCTTCTAGAGTTACAACTAGGGTATCAAATTTAGGAGGAAGACTCCTATGTACCTTCTCAACAACTTTTATGTCTTCTATGGTTTCACCATGAGACTTAATCTGAATTATCATGCCAATGACACGGGTATAAATAATCTATTGTATCTGTATCTTTCATTGACAGAGTTTCAAAATCTCTTTTAAGAATTCGTAGTTTTGAAGTGTTTACTTTGTCCATACCTTGATAAGAGATTTGTAATATGTCTCATGCCTTCTTGGCTTGCTTTGTTGATGCAACTCTTGGGAGTATGCTCTCAAGCATGGCTTGATGTATGTAAAACAACGTCTTTCCATCTTTCTTTCTTTGATCTTTCAAGACATCCTTCTCAGTTCGTGTGAGGACATTGTATCTTGTCTAATATGTTGGTTCCAAATAACCATTTTCAACTATCTCCCATACATGCTGACCTCAAAACAATGCCTTCATGGTCGAGGACCACATCTTATAATTCTTGCATGTAAAAGTGGGAGGTTGCAGATTTGAAGTAGAATCCATATTTTACTTTACAACCGAGTTTCTTCTTTGATAAACTTGTTTAGATAGAACCATCTCTTGATCAACTTGCTTTTGATCAACCTGCTCTGATACCAGATCTCGGATCCAAAAACAACGCGCTAGGGAATATGTGTGCAGTGTAGTGGAAAAATACTGCGTTCCACAAACTTGGTCATTGAACTCTCAGGACTTATCGCACAATTCATAGACTGCATGATTTACTTCACACTGTGATAAAACTTTTAATGAACAATTTACGGATGTAGAATAACAAAGTGCTATGCTTAACACATAAACTCAGAAATACACATGAAATTTGACAACACACCAAGTACTTGATATTAATAACTTCGACGTGTTGCACGTGGTTACAAAATACAATACTGTGATGAGCCTTGTCTAAAACAACTTCTTTTGCTGACTTCATAGACACAGAGCTTGTGCTCAGACTTCTTCAACTCCTCAGTTGTTGTTGTTCTTCTTCTTCACGACTTTGTTCTCTCTGCTTCTTCTCTACATCTATTCTGCATCATCTCAACTAACTAAAGACTTGGACTTATATGAGCTACGACTGAGACTTCCTGCAAAAGTAAGATTGACTCAACATTAAAGATGACTATTAATATGACTAACTCTTCAACTACTTAACTGAACTCGAGAAGATAAAGATCGGCTCTATTTATAACTTAGAATGAGTTTGATTAAACGTGCGACTTTTCACTTGCATACTGTCAAACTAACTCATTGAAAAATGTGGTTGACTGACAAAACTATTGACAAATTAACTGACAAACAAATCTGCGGAGACGTGCATATCTCATCAACTTGTAATTATTATTTCTAGTAGAATCTACTGTGGAGCGAGAGCGAGAAGAGCCCAGTCATGAGGGCAGTGTCTCTATGTGTCAATGTCCCCGAGGAGAATGGTTCGATTACCAAGTGCGCTTCACCTCCACTAAGGAGGAAACGTCCGCGAAGGTTGGATATTCTGATCTAGTTTCCAGGCCTAAATGGGTTGTTCTCAGCAGTGGAGCAGGCGATGGAGGTCAATGTGGAGGGTTTTCATTATGTGGTTTCAAGCAAAAAGGGTCAGCGAGAATTCATGGACACCTATAAGGCCATTGTCAATGTTCATGGTGATTCCAAACAAGCCTTCTTCGACGTCTTTGATGGTCATAGCGGTCGGAAAGCTTCATATTTCGCTGCCGAAAATATTGGGCAGAATATTGTGGATGCTATGCTAGGCATGGGAGATGAAACATAGAACATTCTCGAACAGGTTGTTAGAGCTGKGTACTTAAAAATAGATGCAGAGTTTTTGAAGCAGGAGGTTGGCGGCAATACTGCTTGTGTAACTGCTCTGATTATAGATGGTAACTTAGTGGCTTCCAATGTTGGGGATTGTCGAACAATTATTAGCAAAAACGGACCTTCTGAAGCCCTTACATGTGATCATCGAGCTGAAAGGGAGGACGAGCGACAACAGATAGAGAATTTGGGTGGAATTGTGGACCTTCGCCATGGGGTTTGGCGTGTTCAAGGGTCTCTAGCTGTATCTAGGGCAATAGGTGACTCGCACATGAAAGAATGGATAACAGCTGAACCAGAGAATAGAAAGATTGAAATAACATCTGATTGCGAGTTTTTTCATTTTGGCATCAGATGGGTTGTGGGATATAGTTAGTAATCAAGAAGCAGTGGATATTCCGAGACCTTTCCGCATCGAGAAGCTGCCTAATTTGACACCATTAGGAGGTGGCCCTATAGCTGCTTGCAAAAAGCTTGTAGAGCTAGCAGTAACTAGAAATTCACAAGATGATATTACTGTGATGATAGTACAACTCAGACATTTTTGCAATAAATAGAATTAGTCGGGATGAGGTGAGGGATGACTGACATCAAAAGAAGCCTCGAATAAAAACGATCTGACCAAACATGAGAGTTGGACTTTAAAACGACTCCCTCCTATATATTAATCATCAGTTAGTGGGAAGCATGAATCCTCCCTTCATCATCAGTTAGTGGGAAGCATGAATCCTCCCTTCTTTTATGTAAGATGGGAAACACTGATATTCATTTTTGTACGGTACCACAACTTAACCGGTCCAATGATTCTTTTTCACAATTCTTCTTTGATTCAATTTCAATTATCATACTTGAATTGCCACTGCATTATTTGATATATACTTTAACCTCATATATACTTATAAGACCAAGCTATATGCAGTTGATGTTCACAAGATTATAAAATCTGCCACATATTCCAGGATTTGATGGTTTAAAGAAAGAAGCAGTGGAACTATTGGTTAGTCCCTAAAATGGAGGAACAGAGAGAATTTGACAGTGCTAATTCAACATATCCCGGAAGGGAATGTCAAGAAAACAACCTTTCATGCTTCAAACTTTAAAGGAGGAAGGAACGAATCTATTTGTTCGTCTGTAAATGAAGGAAAGTTATGCTTCAAACTTTTAAGGAGGAAGCAGCGAAACTATTTGTTGATTGGTAAATGGAGGAAAGTTATGACTGACATAATTGTAATAGGGTAAAACTCATTAACAATTTGACAGGGAACATTGTTGAAAAATCGTAAGGTTAGAGGAATTTGGAAGAATATAATAATGTATAATTACGAAGAACATGCTTAAAAATATTATTAAAATTTGTTAGTGATTAATAAAAATATAATTAATACAATTATGTAAAAATGATTTGATACATATTGATAAACATTATTACAAAATATATATTAATTGAAAATAAAAATATAATTATAATTTGTGATGTATTATTTTATGTCTTTAATAATTTTCTATTTGAAAAATTATAACAGTTGTGTTTGTTGTGTGGTATTTTGACGTCCCATATAAATAATATAGCGTTTATATAGCAACTTTATTAGTTTCTCCTTAAAGATGACGATGGCGTCATCAGTTAAGAAGGTTGAAACAAACTTTTAATTTAAGAAAGTCTAAACAACCTTCAATTTAAAATCTTAAACATTACTGAATGACCAAAAAGTTTAAATAAAGTTATTATGAAGTAGTGTTCAGTTTTTTAATTATTATAATATTAAAAGGTTGGATCAGGAATTATTGCAATGAGTTTATGGTTGACTTGGTATTAGTTTTATACGGTCATCTACATTTTTATTTTTTGGTATGTAGAAATTTTATGATATAAATTTGGGTGAAATCATAATTTTTTGTTATTTAAATTGTATTTTTGAATGTATAGATGGGTTTAGTATGGATTATATAAACTTAATCACTCAAATATGTATTTAACAACCATTTTCAACCAATTTTTTTCCCATGCCAAAAATTAGAACATTTAGACAAAGCCTTATAAATATGGGATGAACAGATTTACAATAAGACTTCAAAGCACTGTACTGTAAAAGTTCTACAATTTGACTCTTTTCAGGGGATATTTTCTTTAAATTACTTTTGCCCAAAATCAAGCAAGAAATTATTGAATCTGCATACTTGAGTGGCTAAATTTATGTAATCTTAGGGTTCTGAATCCATTTATGAATTCAAAAATGAAATAAAATAACCAAAAATTGTGATTTTGTCTTGATTTATACTTAGAAATAATGGAGATTAGTTGTCTAAAACGAATAATGATTCCAACCGTCTAATAGTTCTAACAGTTTAAACTGAATATCATCATATATATTGTACTCCTCTTGATTTAATAAAATCTGTAACGTGGCTTTGCTCTTATGGCCTCCAAGTGCCCTCACCTAAGAGAAGTCGGTTCTATTTCGTTCTTCCTATTTCAAGTTGGTATTAGAGCGTGTAGCGCTCCTCTCATCCAAAAGCCGAGATATTTTATCTCTGTGCATGCAGTGTATGTGCAGTGTATCTTTGTGTATCTGTTGTTGGGATCGTTGTTGGAAATTACTCAGATTGTTGCATTCAAATATTGTGAGAGCATATCGGTGTTTATGAGAGTCGCTGGGAGATTGTGAGGGTAGATCACTGCTTCTTCATATAACTGTTGGAAATCACTCAGATCGTTGCTATATCTGGGGTCGTTGGAATTGCTGAAAAAATACAAATAATTCTAATCTGTCTAGGATCGTTGGGATCGTTGCTCTGGATATCACTGTTGGGATCGCTGGGATGAAATAAAATCCCTGCACCCTGGCAAGAACACTATTGGATGTAACGCGACCATCGTGAGGTTTGTTGTTGCATTCATCAACTGCGTTGGAGTTTCCACCGTTACATTCTTCCCAACGATAGCCATTTTTTTTATTTGCTGCTTGAATTTTGTGAGAGGCGAATTTCTTATAAAAAGGGGTTGAAAGTATATGTTGGGCACACTCTGTAGCGTTTGGGCCAATATCCGTGCAGTGGTAACACATTTCCAAATTATTGTTGAAGAATTTGATCCGCATTGAGCCCTATATAGGTGATGTCTCTAGAGAAATTGACTGGAATTAGAGCCTTGCTTTATTTAATTTTTTGTACACAGTAACATAATTGTCATAGATTAGAAGAAAATGGTGGTTAAATTAGACGATTCTTGTAAATTTTTCCATTTTCATCATATTTAAATGAGTTGGGCAAGAAATAAATTCATAGATTCTTGTTCATAGAACAGAGCCATTGGTGTTTGTGTTTTTTTGTTGTCGATGCTTTCACCATTTTCTGTGCTAGTTTCCATTCTTGGCGCATGATCATCGCTTTGAATTTGCTATGAGTTTGTTGTGTGAAGGAGTTTGCAAGGGTGGTGAATCCACTTGTTGAAACTTATCTCAGTGAAGCCAATAAATTGGATGGCTCGAATTTCTTCAATTGGAAATTCAAAATGCAACCCTTGATGGAAGGTTATGGTGTATGGACGATTGCGAAAGGAGATGAAGCGTGACCCAAACTGACTGCATGTGCGACAACATCAATGATCCAAGATGGGGATAAGCCAGAGAACAAAGCCAAGGTATTATTAAGAAATGAGTCTGTTAGTACTTTTCTTGGGAGAATTAAAGACATGAAAGATAAATTGGGAGATATAGGAGAAAAAGTGTCGAACACTGATCTTGTCACAATTTCCCTAAATGGAATGCTAGAGGACTATCAAATGTTTATAACATCCCTTGCAGCGAGAGAGAAATCTCCTACCTTTGAGGAATTGACAGGTATATTGCTGCAAGACAAAGATAGGCACATGAATTTGAAGTTGAATTTGAAGCCTCATAATTCTGAATTAGCACTATGGACAAAGAAGAGATTGTTGGACACACCTACCACACTTAGAGGAGGGGGGGGGTGAATGAGTGTGGGGATCTTTTCCCCAAAACTTCCCTCTTACACAAAAAATCCTTAGTTAACATTCAACATTTGCTCATTACTCATTGTTGTCATTTATAATCAGTTAGATGTGAATACATATCAACAACATATCATCAACAATTCATCTCCACAAGGAACAAAAAGAACAGAAGATGTATGTACAATTTTTTATTTATTATGGACTTCAATCCGGGGGTTTTTCAGCAACAACTGAATAGAGTAGAACTCTACAAGAGCACTAGCTATATATGCAAGAATAATCTTACATTCTCAACACCAACTGAGATGAGGAAAAAATCCTCAACAGATATCAATCTGTCAACATAAACAAGTGCATCAACCATGCACCAACCTGTCCCAAACAACTTGTAATCAACTTGTACCATGAACAAGTGCATCGAACCATGTACCAAGTATATACCAATCATGTGTCAAATAATCATCAACAATGAATCATCAATATGTACCAACATCATCAACTATACACCTCATGTATGTGCCAACTCATCAACTGCTTGTCTCAACCATGACTAGTTTTGGATTAGTCAACAACCCCAACTTGAAATAATCATAACTTTGTGCTTGTAATGAATAAAGATCTTAAACTGATACACAATGTGCTTTAGTGTGTTTTATGAAATTCCTCTAGGTGGAACTACTTGGAACCTCTCAGAAAAGGCGTTAGAGAAAAAATGGCATACCTTGCTGTATTTTTGGCTTATTCTAGAGAGCGACCTTGTAGAGCGTGGCCCACAAACAAATATTCATTGAATTGATATGAAACTATTAAAAAACATACTAAAGCCTGTACCCTAACCAACACATTTGGTCTCACTGAATTTGGATCTGTTATGAAGAAGTTATGACGTTTTTACCCGAAACACCTGTTTTTGACTAGTTTCAGGACTAGCCACAAACCCTATTTTCCACAGAGTGTAAATCCCAAAATAAAATGACCCACAAGATGAATTTTTTACCATAGATACTTGGGTATGTTTTCTCAATGGCATAGAAATTTCACGGTCTGAATCATTATAGAAAAAAAACTATAGCGAAAATGGTGAGATGACTTGTAAATAACATACCTTAGAAAACACCATCAAAAGAATTTATCCTTCCTTGCATTTCGGCCTTATTTTCTTCACCTTTCCTTAGAATTTCGTCTTAGATATCCTTGGTTACCTCAGACACATATAGATATTCAATATTCTCAAGTGCAATTAAAATGAGAGAGCCTTGCCTATTATTTATACTCTCCAAGTAGCTTCCTTAGAAACATCTTCTAGGTCACTTAGCCCCACTTTCCTTATTTTAGGGTTAACCCACTTCTAATTTCTGCATTAAATTTATTATTTATATAATTTATTTTGTATTCTCTTTGAATTATTGTACACTCATCACTTCACTTTATTATTTACCTTTTAAAAACCCTTAAACCACTTTGACTACTTTGACCTTTTGGGGCTTCTAGATGACATGTGGGGGTCCTCCAACTTCGTAAGGCCATAACTCTCAAATCGTGAGGAGTTATGTGACATTCCACATACCACCAAAAAATGGAATGAAATGTACTATCAATATAGAATAGTATTTTCTTAAAATATATCATAACTCATACCGTTACCCATCAAACAAACTTGGGTCCATTACCCAAACCTGGGGTCTCCAACTTCTCATGGCCATCACTCTCTAACCGTGAGGAGTTATGTGACGTTCTACATACCACCAAAAATGGCATGACAAGAACTATACATCTAGGATATTTTCCCTGACAAATTCAATGTCCTTCATCTCATTATTCCACATACAAGCATGGGTCCTCCAACCATTCTTCTAGGATAACTCAATCCGCAAAGCGTCTTCCCGTGAGGGCTTTCA
>JZKD02S2375349.1:335479-353966 GCA_000966675.3 Picea glauca | reverse complement strand
CATGTATCAATGAAAACTCATTGATCCATCTTCATCATATCAATGACAACTCATTGATCCATCTTCATCTATGCATTCTCATCAAGGACAATACATATTATATTACATCAATAATAAATCAATCAATCCTTTGAAATCAATCAATCACTTGACATCAATCAATCAAACCATTGGCATCATCAATCAAACTATTGGAATCAATGACAACATGATCCAACATAGATTACCTAAAGGGAAATCAAGACAAGGAGGCAGAGGAGGAAGTTCATTTAAGAGGAAGTCATTTTCAAAGCCAAATCAAGGTATTCCATCTAATAGAAATGAACCTAAGTGCTTCCATTGTGGTAGGACTGGGAATCTTGCCAAAGAATGTTATAAGAAGAAAAATGATGAGGCTAGGCATAAAAATAGAAAACATTCAAGACATTTTGCAGAAGTAAAACCGAATTTTGATTCAAAAGATCTTTGATTCTTTGTGTCGATTGTTGCATTGTCTATTAAAACTAATGATGTTGATGCATGGTTTGTTGATTCTAGAGTTTCAATTCACATGACATGCAACAAGAATTGGTATATAAAATTTAAAGAAACACATAATGGTTCTCATATTTATCTTGGACATGATCATTATTATCAAATCAAGGGATATGGAGATATTCCCGTAAAACTTCCTAATGGTATTGTCAAACACATTCAAAATGTTGTGTATGTCCCTGGGATAAATAAAAACTTTATTTATGTGTCCACAATTACAGATAAAAATTTGAAGGTCGAATTCTTCAAGACACATTGTATAGTGAAGGACTTGCAGGATCATTACAAAACTGTTGCCTCAGGATTCATAGTTGGAGGTCTGTACAAACTTGATGTCACCAACAAAAATCATCAAGCATTGACTTCTACAACTATACCTACAGAAAATCTTTGGCACCAAAGTTATGGTCACATTAATTATCATGGTTTGTTGTTATTACAAAAACAAAGTATGGTTGAAGGACTCCCTATGTTGAAGAATGAGAATGCTGCTTATGAAGGTTGTGCATTAGGAAAGATGCACAAAGATTAATTCCCCTCTAATTCTGATAGGAGAAAGAAAGATATATTAGAACTTATACATACTAATGTTTATGGGCCTGCACACAAGACAAACAACAACTATGCATGCATGCTACTTCTATACTAATGGGTTAGAAATCAAACATAAAATAATCAAACCATAGAAAGTTCATGAATTGGGACGAGAAAAACATTCTCTTTATTACTTAAAATGAGTCAACTTATAAAATTTGAGACCGACCACCGCTCCTTGAACCTGATCCTGGGCTCCTCTTCTTCTGTCCTTCAGCTGCTTTGCTTTAAATCTCCTTTGGCATTAGGAAAGGCTAAAGGGTTGGGACAATGGAATGCGTAAATGGGTAGAGTTTCTTTGCTGTATTTTTTCCTCCTCCAAATGGTACCCCTGCCCCTTCTTTTATAGGCTAGAAGGAGCTAGGTTTTTGGACAAACCCTCGACCATGCATGGCCGAGAGTTTCAGTTAACTCACCCATAGATTTTTGTTCCTTTGGCAACTTTCCTTTTTTCGTGCTTTTGTAGGTACACGCGGGTTGTTGTGAGTCAGCCAGCATGTACACGCATGCAGTAATGGGTTAGGGAGCATGGGCCTTTACACAAGAGGATTTTCAAAGAGTTGTTCAGCAGAGTTTTGGAAAAGAAGGGATACGAGTTGGCCTGATGCCAGGTAAGCATGTGTGGTGCAATTTAGGGTTATAACAGATGCCCCCTAATGTGTGAGGTCAGAAGAGCATCTGATGGCCGAAATACATTACCAATCTTTACTGATGTGCCGAACGATTGAGCCCAAGGATCAAGAACCAGGAGGTGCCATCTATAAAATAACAAATGTATCACCGAGGCGGGCATACCCGTGCTCAAGATAAAATAGAACCATGGCTACCAATCAAATACATTGTAGATCCATGTCAAATAACTATAAAGAGTATCCGCGAACAATACACAATGGAGCTACATCTCAAATCAGAAAGATATACATATAGAGTATCCATCTTCCAGAAGTTGATTTGGCCTGATGGCTAAAGATGAGATCTTCAGAGCTCGAGCAACAACTTCAAAATATTCAAAACTCAGGTAGGAGTGTAATATGAGTGTATGAATGCACTACCCATAGGTATTCGATGACTCGTCGGTCATTGACGTGATAATCTTGATGATCAGACTGAAGGATTCAATGATTTCAAACAAGGACTTGATTGGATGTTCGGGATGGTCGGGTATGCAGACAAGAGACATTTTGCAGAGGGGCCGACTCAGGCTTAGTGACAAACTTCCCTTGGACAATAGCATGACATGTGATGAGACTCAGGCAACATATATGTTAATCATAAGTCTACGAAGAAGGAGGCAACGCAAACTCTCCATATGTTTGGAAGAATAACCAAACGGTGGAGGACACAACTCTATATAGAGAGAAAATCTTCCTAAGGTCGTACTACATCCCATAGTTTGATGATCAAACAGACAGATGTGCTTTATCCAAGGGCGGCTCATTATGCTGCCAATAAAGAAAATACTTTTCCCATCCTCTTTTTGGGGAAAGAGAGCTAAACAACTCTTTGAAAATCCTCTTGTGTAAAGGCCCACATGCCCTAACCCATTACTGCACGCGTGTACACGCTGGCTGACTCACAATAGCCCGTGTGTACCTACAAAAGCACGAAAATAAAAAAGTTGCCGACAAAAAAAAAAATCTATGGGTGAGTTAACTGAAACTTCCGGCCATGCATGGCCGAGGGTTCGTCCAAAAACCTAGCTACTTCTAGCCTATAAAAGAAGGGATAGGGGTACCATTTAGAGGAGGAAAAAATATAGCAAAGAAACTTTACCCATTTACGTATTCCATTGTCCCAACCCTTTAGCCTTTCCTAATGCCAAAGGAGATTTAAAGAAAAGAAGTTGAACGACAGAAGAAGAGGAGCCCAGGATCAAGTTCAAGGAGCAGTGGTCGGTCTCAAATTTTGTAAGTTGAATCATTTTAAGTAATAAAGAGAATGCTTTTCCTGTCCCAATTCATGAACTTTCTATGGTTTGATTAGTTTATGTTTGATTTCTAACCCGTTAGTATAGAAGTAGCATGCATGTATAGTTGTTGTTTGTCTTGAGTGTAGGTCATCTTTGGAAGGAGCATTGCGAATAAGTAATCAAGCACAACGGAGGATCGACATCAAACGTTGGTAATAAGGTAGGTGGATCTTTCCATGCATTTACTGAGAAAAGGGGATTTAAATCTAGGGATGTAGGTAGAAAGTAATTTCTATTCGGTCAAATCTGCATGCAAAGTCTGAACTCTATTTGCTATTCCGTAGGGTGTTTTTCCCAATAACAGTCCTTAGGTGGTGCTTATTATTTTTTTCTATTTATTGATGACTACACAAGATACACATGGGTTTATTTCCTTAGGAAAAAGAGTGATGTTTTTGAATACTTCAAGGAATTTAAAAACATGGTGAAGAAGAAAACAGGAAACTCCATCAAAATCCTCCACTCAGATCAAGGGGGAGAGTACAGATTAGGGAACTTCATCAAGTATTGCAAAGATCATGGAATAGTACATCAATTTACAATACCTCACTCCACAACAGAACAAAGTTGCGGAAAGGAAAAGCAGAACTCTAGTGGAGTGTGCACGAAGTATGATGAAAGGTAAGAATCTCTCAAATGCGTTTTGAGCTGAGGCCATTAGCATTGATGCTTATTTAAAGAATAGAATTCCAACAAGGTGTCTTGATCATAAAACTCATTTTGTAGCCTTGTATCATTATAAACCAGTAGTTAATAATTTGAGGATATTTGGGTGTAAATATTTTTTACATATTCCAAAGGACAACATGAAGAATATTGACATTAAAGCTATCAAATGTATTTTTATAGGGTACTGTTCATAATTTAAAGCATATAAAGTGTTTAATCCATCTACTCACAAAGTGTTTGCAAGTAGAGATGTAACTTTCCATGAGTAGGAAGAAGGAAATAATGAAGACAACAGTCATGAAGGATGTCATGTACTTCTTGAAGATGAAGAGGTCAAAGAACAGAAGCGCCAGTAGGAAAAGCCACCCAGTGACATGGATACATCTAGTAGTGAAGAAGAATATCCACAAAACAAAGAAGAAGTCACTAGCCAATTGAGAATAACTTCGTGACAGGTTCGTCCACCTGAAAAATATAAAGATTATGCCTTGATGTGTAGTATTTAAAATGTCATAGAACCCATGAGTTTTAATGAAACTAATGAACATTAAGAGTGGAGAAAAGCAATGGAGGAAGAATATGACTCTATAATGAAAACAAAAATTGGGAATTGACTGAATTTCCTAAAGATAAATATCCCATAGGATGTAAATGGATATACAAACCTAAATTCAAAGGAGATGGTAGTATAGATAAATATAAATCTAGATTGATGGAAAAAGGGTATTCACAGAAGGAGGGCATTGATTATGCATAAACATTTGCACTAGTAGATAAATTAAATACTATAAGATTGTTAATTGCATTAGCTATAAAGTACCATTGGAAGCTTCACCAATTAGATGTAAAATTTTCTTTTCGGAATGTTGAGTTAAAGGAGGAGGTTTACCTTACTCAACCAAAGGGTTTGTGAAAAGTGGTTAGGAACATTTAGTGTGTAAATTACAGAAAGCATTATATGGACTGAAACGGGCACCTAGGTCATGGTATGAGAAGATAGATTCCTTATTTCTTCAACAGGGTTTTATGAGGAGCAAAAGTGATCCAAATCTGTATACCAAGTTTGATGAAAAGGGGCATGTTGTATTGATTTCCTTATATGTTGATGATTTAATTATTATAGGAAATTCAGAAAAAAATGATTAGTGGAATTAAGAAGCAGATGTCATAGGTATTTGAAATGAAAGATTTTGGTGAGTTACATTACTGCCTAGGTCTTGAAGTTTAGAGAAATGTTGGTCAAATCTTTGTGTCTCAAGGTAAATATGATAGAGAAGTACTTAAGAAGTTTAAAATGGATCAGTGTAAATTTTCTTATGTTCCAATGTAGTAGGACATTAAACTTTATTGTGATGATGGTTCAAAGGAGGTAAATGATACAATGTATAGACAGATGGTGGGAAGCTTGAACTATCTCACTACAACCATACCTGACATAGCATATTATGTTAGTGTGTTAAGTTAGTTTATGGAAAAACCTCTAGAAAGCCATTGGAATGCAGCGAAAGGGGTACTCAGGTATCTCAAAGGAACAATTCATTATGGCATTAAATATACTGATTCATTCGATGTTGAGCTGACAGGTTACTCATATTCAGACTATGTTGGCAATCCAGATGATTGAGATCTAGTACAGGTTTTTCCTTTGGAATTAGATCTGAGATTGTTTCATGGATCAATAAGAAGAAACCTATTGTATCTCTGTCATCCACTATACTAGAATATAAAGAAATGTGTGCGGAAATTTGTGAAGTTGTTTGGTTGAGAAGACTACTTCAAGATGTTGGAGAAGAACAAAGGAAAGTTGAGATAATCAAATGTGATAACCAGAGCACAATCAAGTTGGAAAATAATCCAATTTACCATTCAAGGACAAAGCATGTTGATACTCACTTTCATTTTGTTCAAGAAAATATGTAGTCTAATGACATTGCTTTAATGTATTGTAATACTAATGAAAATGTTGCTAATATTTTCACCCTCTTGGGAAGATAAAATTTGAACTATTTAGGGAGATGTTAGGTGTGGATGTCAATCCTTTATCCATTAAAGGGGAGACTTAGAAATAATGGAGATTATTTGTCTAAAACGAATAATGGCTCCGACCGTCTAATGGTTCTAACCATTTAAAATGAATATCATCATATATATTGTACTCCTCTTGATTTAATAAAATGTGTAGTGTCACTTTTCTCTGATGGCCTCCATGTGTCGCCTCACATGACAGAAGCTAGTTCTATTTCATTCTTCCTATTTCAAGTTTTATTTCACCAAATTTCCGCAAAAATGACCAAAATGTAAAAAGTTTAGACAACTCCATATTTATAATATATAGTTTATTGAGACATAAACATGTTAAACCAACTTAAACATAATAAATTTTAGATAATGTATGATATTAATATATAACAAAGTGCAATCTTGCAAAGTATATTTGTAAGTGACGACAATTTTCATTCTTAATTACCATTATATAATGGATAGACGATAAGGTAGTCTAAGTTCAATATGAGAAAAAATCTTGCAATGTTTTTCTTGGCTTGGCCACCAGTGTGTAATAGTATGCATAGCTA
The DNA here is from genome assembly GCA_000966675.3 of Picea glauca. NCBI lineage: Eukaryota > Viridiplantae > Streptophyta > Pinopsida > Pinales > Pinaceae > Picea > Picea glauca. Next base: position 347,627 of record JZKD02S2375349.1, on the reverse strand, counting down.
TAGGTTTCATTAGGTTGTCCAAGGACAGGTGTAAGGTGAAGGTAGTGATCCTCTTGTGTGTCTAACGAAAACATGTTTTTGAAATTCTTTTGATGTTAACTCTTCTTCCAATAATATAGGGATTCATTTCCAAGGATTTATGGAAACAAAATATCAACAGGAGTTATGAAAACAAAATGTCAATGTTGTTGTGACTTCAATCCAAGAAGTCGTGAATACTTGCTCCACAAAAAATTTCATCAATAATAAGATACACTACCTTGTATCCTAGGTGAGCTAAAACATTTATGTCGTCCTGGAAAGAATACACTGAGGCAAGCAACACGTACCCGTGCATGTCCAATGTTGAATATTCCATGAACTTTACTATGTTTGGCAATGCAAAGATTAGTTATAAATTCTGCTAAAAAGATGCAATAACTTTTAGATTTGTAATATGATGTTAAATTGTTTCCATTGATATATTTACATAAATATGCTACACATTTCATAAACTACTTCTCTCTAACATTTCATTTGAGTACTAACTAAGGGCTAGCTTCATAGTTCTTTAATGGAAATAAACTTGTGAGGGATTTGAATGGGTAATTTATTTAGAGAGTTGCAAAATATCACAAACTTCCTCTTGTTTGTAATAATAAAGATATGTGAACTTCATTTGTCAAATTTCATAAAGAAAGAACTATATATACATGGAAGAAATTTGAGATTGGTATCTAGTGTTTGGATCAAATATTTTTTACCACAATGTTTACATTTCAACATTTCAAATTATTTTATCAACATGAAAAAAACAAATCAAGTTAAGCATTATAATCTACCATAAAATTATATAATGCTAGTTTTATTTTACGAGTTGACATTTTTGTTGTACCATCCACATACATATGCAATATTCTTACTTTGTTACATTATCATAACTTAAACATGAAGCTAAAATTTGGAAGAAAACCATAGGTGAAAAATAATACTTGAAATCTTTTCCACTCTCTCATGGAAATCCTTTGTCCTAAGTGTGTATATATAGATTCTATATATACAATGGAAAATATGGAGGATAACTTAGAAAACCCAAAGCACCTACAAGACTATAATGAGTACATCGCACAAGGAAAAGAACAAATGCACAACTAGGCTATATGATAGTCTCATTTGAATATATGCACCATCATCCTCCCTTGGAAACTTAGATTCCATGCACAAGCTTTAAAACTACCTCATGAAACAAGAAATACAATACTAAATAAAACTGTTTATAATAAGACTACATATGCATTTGTAGGATTGAATGCCATTTTCCTCATTTTTATACTCCAACCTTATGAACATATCATTGTGATCCAAAATAGATCCAAACCAATTAATGGTTAAGACTGAACGTCTGGAATATTAAAGTGGCAATTCATGAAGGTCAACAAACTATGTAAGCAATTTAAATGTAAAACTTGGATAAGACAAAATGAGAGTGAGAAAGAAAAAATGAAAAGAAAAAGAAAAATAGGAGAGAAGGTCAAGGAATGGGAAATGAAGGGTCACAATTGTTTGACTTCCCTTCACCCCCCAACTTTCCCTATTTATTTCTTCACTCTCATTCTCAAGGTGTCCTTTTGTCCAAGGGGAGGAAGCACTAAGAGTAAGAATGACATTGTAAGGATAGATTTTCCAAAATGAGAAAGTTTGAGCCCCCATTCACAACTTGTTTTCCCGATTGGGTTTCCACAATAAAGATCGTCAATTTATTGTGATCGATTGTTGTGTTTAATGCTATTTGTATTCATGTTAAATTAAATTACTTCCTAGTTATGTAATGGTGTGAATTGTGAGCGATCATCCTTTGTGTGCAAATGAAGAACTCCAATAACTATGGAATGTCCATCATCCAATTCTCTTTGAAGTCTAATATTGATGGATAATAAATTCACATGTTGCAAATATTCAGTAAGTTTCTAAATTTGTATTTTTATAGTTGTTAGTGTTTTTGTCTCCCCTAGAGGACATTCTTTCTCCTTGAGTCATTTTTCTCATCATCTAGGCCATTTTCTCTTTCCATGTTCCGAGTTTACATTCCCCTAGGAAAGTTCACATCCCCCTGGGAATTTTACTCCATTCCTAGGTTAGTTCACATCCCACTGGTATTTTTATTTTATACCTGGTTATTTTCCCATTTCCCTGGGCATTTTATAACTATGTTTCAAAATGCAAAGATTAGTTATAAAGTCTGCTAAAAAGTTGCAATAACTTTTAGATTTGTAATATGATGTTTAAATTTTTCCATTGATATATTTACATAAATATACTGTACATTTAATAAACTAATTCTCTCTAACATTTGAGTACTAACTAAGGTCTAGCTTCATAGTTATTTAATGGAAATAATCTTGTGAGGGCTTTTAATGGGTAATTTATTTAGCGAGCTGTAAAATATCAGAAACTTCCTCTTGTTTTTAATAATAAAGATATGTGAACTTCATTTGTCAAATTTCATAAAGAAAGAACTATATATACATGGAAGAAATTTGAGATTGCTATCTAGTGTTTGGATCAAATCTTTTTTACCACAATCTCTACATTTCAACATTTCATATTATTTTATCATTATGAAAACGAAAAAAGCAAGTTAAGCATTATAATCTACCATAAAATTATATAATGTTATTATTTTTTACGAGTTGACATTGTTGTCGTACCATCCACATACATCTGCAATATTCTTACTTTGTTACATTATCATAAATTAAACATGAAGATAAAATTGGAAGAAAATCACAGGTGAAAAATAATACTTAAAATATTTTCCACCCTCTCATGGCAATCTTTTGTCCTAATTGTGTATATATAGATTCTATATATACAGTGGAAAATATGGAGGATAACCTAGAAAACCCAAAGCACCTGCAAGACTATAATGAGTCCATTGCACAAGGAAAAGAACAAATGCACAACTAGGTTATATGATAGTCTCATTTGAATATATGCACCATCATCCTCCCTTGGAAACTCAGATTCCATGCACAAGGTTTAAAACTGCCTCATGAAACAAGAAATACAATACTAAATAAAATTATTTATAATATGACTACATATGCATTTGTAGGATTGAATTTCATTTTCCTCATTGAGAACACAAAAATACAGTGAAACCCGACTTCTATTAATGAATAAGAGAGAAAAACATTGTAGAACATAAAATAGTAGAATGAGGTACCTTATCTCTGAAAAGAAAGAGATGTTGGATACACTTCATTTGCAACATTATTTACATCACACTCCATTGCATGCTTAAAGGGCCTCCTTAAACTCAATTATATATGAGAGAGTGAGAGGAGAACAATTCCCATGATTCATGTGGGATAAATTAATCTAAGTTTATAAAATTCCATAGGCATGTAAAACACTAGGACTTCCTAGGAGGTCACCCATCCTAGTACTAATCTATCCCAAGAGTGATTAATTGCGGAGTTCTAATGGGATCCGATGCATTAACACTATGTTGTAGGAATGTAGATGTTGGCACAGGGGCAAACCCAGGGTTCAATGGTCAAGAGAAAACCAACAAAACCCTAACTAGTGGCCCTTTTGTCAACACCTGCAAAGCAGATGAAGTCTCATCCAAGGTAGAGGCAGGGGTGGTTACAAGACTCAGGTGTCTGCAACCTTAGCTGGGACACAGATATGTGATTATCTTTCTTAAAATTCACTTAGCATCAGTTATTTCCTAACATACATTCATTAATACACTTCGTAGAAAGCACAAAGAACCGTAGTAATTACTCAGATCTAGCACTTAGCAATGATAAACAGGTTATACTCAATAGATTAAGCACTTAGCATGTTATGTATCACATCTAGCATGCATTCATATCCCATAAGTACAAGGAATCAATAAATCTATCTAACATATAAGAGAACTTAGAAATAAAGAGACAAACACATCAACATAGTACACCGAGTTACCATGGTTCACCCCCCACCCTGGGGCTACGTCCACAAAGTCTTCTTTATATTATCTTGGTCAAGCAGTTACAACACGGAGCTTCAATGACCCTTACCCTGCACAGGACAAGAGATCTGCGCAACTCACTAGATCCTCTTTCCCTGAGTAGATCCAAGCACTAAGCCTTCTCACACTCTATGCACTTAGCACTATTACAGCACACACAAAGCTCTTATAGTCACATAGACTTCTAATCACATAGATCCAACTTATGCACTAAGCCATCGACTAGACAGGGCCTCTTCTTACATGGCCTAGACCTCTATTTATACATAGAAAAAGGCCTAAACAATGGCCAACATCCCTTTCCCATTACAATATTCCCAGAAAAACCCAAAAAGGTTCCACAAAAGGTGGCAAGATCCCGCGATATCCGCTTTGCTATGCGCTCCATCTTCGACAGGAAATCGAAGTACCAAGCAGTCAACTATGACCAAGTATTCCTCAAAACTTGGTCGAGGGCCAACAGGCCCCCAATACTCACCTATGACTCGTCCTGAGTCACTCTTCTCTGGGTAACTCTGCCTCGAAGGCCTCGAGCTTCGCTCGAGCTGCTTTGACCTGTTTCTTTGATACTACTTCATTCTCGGCAAACTCCTGAATGAGTGCGTTACTAACTGGTCCTTCTAAGCACTGCTCTGTTGTGTTCATGACCTATTCCAGGTCTGTCCCTTGGCTCTCAATATCTAAGAATAGTTGACATGCCCTATCCTGCAAAGGTTGAAGTTGTTGAGTTACTTCCATGACCTTGCTCTGAATCATATGAATCTATTGTTGTATGATGTGCTTTTCATGGGACCTCTTCATTTTCTCTATGGTTGGTAGAGCCTTCAACTGCATCTAAAGTCTATCTACCTATTGCTTTGCCTCTTGGAGATACGACTCTAGTTTATGTAATTCTGGGTTCTCGGTCAGGCTCTCATGTATCTGTGCACTTCTGGTACTTAGTTGTTTGCATTCTTCAATGAGTCCTTTGATCCTTTCTACTGTACCGCGGGAAGTTATTTTTCACTGGTTGCATTCTTGTTGCGGGGTGCTCAGCATAGCTTGGAGATCTAGTTATACTACTCTTTGTTGCAGTTGTTGAATGACTTCAACAAGCTTCATTACTTGGCATTCTATGGGTTCTTCTTCCTTCTATTATAAGCCAGTCACATAGCGAAATGCTCTGTTGACAACTTCTTCAATCCCGATCTGCTTCGTGAGCAATTGCTCCTTTTCTTTATGGATCTTTGCGCATTCTTTATCATACTTCCCTTGGATGGACTCCTTATCCTATTGTGCATCTTGGCGTTGCTCTATGATTTCATCATGTGCATACTTTAGGGCCTGGGTGGCCTACGTTGTTACTTCTTCTGCTTTTCAAAGGCGCACTTCGACTAGGTCGGTAATCCTGGGAAGTTGAACTAAATCATCTCCTACTTCGGTTGTTCCTTCTGGCATAGGCACAGTGGGGAATGCGTAGTTAGAATGGAAGGCTCGTTGTACTCCTCGGAGTTCATTTTCAATTATGTCGTACATCATTTCTTTCTTGGCCTCCTACTTTTCAAAGTCACGAGGAGAAAGATGAAGTCGTCTGGATTGAGCATGGTCTTCATATTGGTCACGGTCGCTTTGGATTTCTTCTTAGAGGAAGACTTTGAAGGTGACCCTTTTCTCTTCTTTAGAACTTCGACTTCGTCTTCTGGTTTCTTCTCAACTTCCTCTAAGTCTTCGTTGTTACCTTCTTGATCTGGTGTGACGGAAGATGTCCTTACAGAGAGGCTATCCACATATTGAACCTCTTCAGTTTTCTTCGTCTCCTTCGTCTTCTTTGTCTTCTTCGTCTTACTGGGCCCAGGTGTGTCCTGCGCATCTTCTGGGCTAGATCTGTTGGAACAAGGAGGTTCGCTGACCATTCCTTGGTGATTTCTTCTAAGTATTCTTCAGTTATCTTATAATAGGACTAGAGTTTTTCCTGGTGTTGATCAGTGCATGGAGTTAGGTAGATAAAGTGGCGGTCCGTGCTGAACTTTATCAAAGGTCAGAACCCTTGTAAATTGTTCAGGGTTATTGTTACCCATGATTTGGGTCATCATGATGGTGTATTGATGATGGTGTACTCGGGCTCCACTTAAGAACTTTCTCCTGAGAAAACTGACATTCATCTCTTCCCAGAAAACATACTTTTGAAGAGAGTTCGCAGGTTGCTAATATACCAGGGTGAGAGAATGCCTCATTTTCGTAGGTTGAATTAAGCTAGGGTGCGAACTTCTTGCACTGTGCTACATATCTAGGGTGTGAAACTTCTCTAAATCTTGGAAAAAGATGAATTCTCGATGGTTCTAGAAGGGAATCTTCTAGAAGAATGGGTTGGCATTCGAATGGTTATCCTTGTACTAGATTCCCTTATATTGTGGGATCATTCTTATCTAAGTAACCATCTCATTCTCTCCTATATATTTATGGAATTCTCATGGAAAAGGTTAAGCAATATTCATTGGAGAATTGGTGAAAGAATTGTGTGAAGGACTTAGCTTGAACAGGAGCTTGGAGACTCTAACAAGTCTATCAAGAGGATTTGACTTCTTCATGCAAGGATTGAGAAAGTGTGTGTGTTGAAGCCAAGAGCCATCGAAAGGAAGCTTGTGACATCAAGGCGATCAGGTTGTAATTTTCTACTTTCAATTAATATGATACAGTGGCATGTCCCTTTCCCATAAAGTCATTCTCACTTTATTGTGTAATTCCTTGATCATACACATAAGTTGACAGTTGAATATATTTTTCTATCTTCACTTTGGTTGGTTTGTGTTGTCTTGGTCTTGACTTCACGAGAGCACCGGAGCGAAGCGGGAGCAACAGAGACCGTAGGAATCGATACAAAGGTATGTTACTTGTTCCTCCCTACTAGCTAATTCAATGGTCAAAACTTAGGGAAAGAGTCATGTCCTGTCCTGTTTTGTTCTAGATCCAGGTGGATCTAGGGAGATCTGTTAGTGTCCACACCTACCAATTAGTCCGATAACAGCGATGCGAGCTGCACCCCCTATAGCTGCTTTCAGTTGGTTATAGTATCTGTGAAAAATTGCATTTGACTGCCACTGCTTGCTCATGTCCGTCGAGTACCACAAGTTACTAAACTTCGCAACTAACAGTTCGAATGGGGCAAGGTATGGGAAAGTTTATCCTTCCAGTAGCTCCCATACAACAAAGGAAATCAATTTTAGCAACCATCTAAAATGGAATTCATGCCCCTGGTCCTAGGCTTCTCTATAGTCAATCTCTAGTTGATTGACCAAATACTTTACCCAATTCATCTGGATTCCTTTTGCGCATTTTCCGGCGAGGTCCACTACGAAGCCTGATACTTGCGTAGATATATTCTTACGGACCATCTTCCCTACTATCAGCTGACATGCGAGGCACACTGTGCCACTCTCGATAGATGCGACCTTGTAACCTCATGTTCCTTTTTCAACGTTTCCATATGCCTCTTTAATCTTTTGTGAAAGCGCACGGTCCGCGGTCTTCCTAGGGTAGTACTCATGGGGATCAGGGCCCTGCATACTAAGCCCAATAATCTTTTTGATCAACGCTGGATCAACAGTTATGCGACTGTTCAACCATAGGTATCCTCCATGGTAACTTTCTAGCAACAATTTCACACAAGAACTCACCTCCTGATGTCTGTCGAAGTGCGGTATTTTCATAATGTTGAGCAGAGTAGACTACGCAAGGTTCATCATCCATTGTTGAGGGACGATCTTCAGATTGCATACCTTAGTTTTTGTTAAGTACTTAGATGGTGCAAGCATGTTGTAGGCTTTACAGTCTCCCAGGTTGAAGTCACAACACTTCAACACTGTAACCTTGTCTTGATCTGTGCGGTAGGTGCGAACTCCTTTCGGTAGATATGCAGTGATTAGGGTGTAGTCAAAGTCTCGAGGGACACTTTCCATGTTAATCTCAACACTTAAAGGGGGAATGTAAGCAGGTAGAACGGTTGGAAGTATCCTAGTGTTGGCTTTGTTGTGTCTATGCTTAGTTCTCGCCTCTACGTTGGCTCAGGATGTTTAAGCATGAGCATTTGATGGGGAGGCTTCCATTCCTCTCAATGATGAGGCTTGGACTCCAGTGGACATTCCTCTTTCCGACATGACTCTTTCTATCCTTACGCTAGAAAGTACTTCTCTCATCGATTCTTCTGCTGTGCTAATCTTGTCAGACATGTAAGCTCAGGATCATTGTCTCAGGTTGTTAATGGACTATCGATACCATAATCAAATAGAGCGTAAAGATGGAGTAATGACTATGTCACATTGTGGTTGTTCTGTCAACTCAAGTTCTCAATTGGCAAAATTGTCTTTCGAACATGGTGCGATGGAATAAGTAAGTAACTCTACAATGGACTGCTTGCAATGAATATGAATCTTCCATGACCATTGATCTATCCGTTAAGGTGAGGTCCAGTGGTATAATGGTTACCCATAACTTCTTTTCAATCCATTCGGAGCGACAGTCGAATAGGTATATTGGTTCCAACGGCTATATTGCTTCGTCACGGCGAAGTACTCTATGTCGTTGTTATGATATCTTGGCAAATATCCAATTCTGTAATTCTTCTTGCTACGAAGTGTCCTCTAGAACCTCTTGTAACCTTACAGTATTAGCCCTTTTCTTTCTTAACTTCCTAGCCTTCTTCCCGGTGAGTTTCGTCTTAGTAATGCTTTTACAATTCTGATGTTTATCTTCTATGGCCTTAGTTACTTTGCGCTATGGAAAATCTTTCTTAGGGTTCCTTGATAATACATCTTCTGTATCAACAATAGGTAACTCGATTTTCTGTGGATCCTCAAGTGTTCTCTTAGCTTCGACATCGGAGGTACTAAAATTAAATATCTACGATCTACTCTTCTATTCTTTAATCAAGTGTGCAATCCTTTTGGTCATGAAGTCTTTTAATTCTTGTTTCTTCTGTTCCAAAACTTTTGCTTCTTCCCTTCATCTGGCTTGTTCTCTGTCAATCCATGGGTTCCCTATGAGCATGGTAAACGGGGCGTTGTCTTCAACAAATTTAATGATCTCAATGTCTTCCTCTGTTGAAGTTCCATTGACAGTCATAGGTATCTGGACAATCCTTCCACATAGTTTTACTAGCTTTCCTATGAAGAAAATTTTTCCTCCTAGGGAAGGGTTCATGACAGGCTTTCCTATAGCTTCCCAAGTTCTTTCTGGCATAATGTTTACTTGTGTTTCTTCATCAAGAGTACAATCAATGTCAAAGTCCCCTATTCTTGCTTCGATTTTCTCCTTTGCTTTGAAGATCTCTGATAACCTAACATGTCGGTGGCCATTCAAGGTATCTTTCATCTATAGTAATATATTTTTTGATTCTTTCTGGGTTTCTGCTATAATCTTGGTCTCTTGGTCTCCCTCAGGATTTGCTTGTTCCATATTCAGTGTCTCAAGCCTAGAAATCATTCCAGGGCAATCTAATACTTCATGGTCCATAGCTTTACAATAGAGGCAACTAGATCTCCTACTAGGGCATTCCTCAGAAAGATGTCTCGATCTTCTGCAACTGTAATAGAGGGTTAATACTCTCTTTCTCTTAGATGATCCCCAACTTCTTCTGTACTGCGCACCAGGATCATGATAGCTAGCCTGTAATTTTTTTTTTCTAGGATCATGCATCCACTTGTTAGTCCAGACATTCTTTCTATGCATAGGAATAACATATCTATCACTATACTTATCAGATCTATTCATATCAAACTTTCTTTCATCTAACAATGCTCTAGTTTTGAAGCTAAGATAGAATCTATCAAACATACCTAGATCCATTCTTTAGAAACAAAAATTTCACTTATCTTACTTCTACAGAGTACAAAGCTTCCAGATCTATGAATTTTAACTATTCTTACCTTATTCAAAGCACATAGCTTACATATCTTACCTTTTTCTTGCAGATCTGACTTCTTTTTCTTTAGATCTGACCTCTTTATCTTCAGATATGACCTCTTTCTCCTCAGATTTGACCTATTTCTCTTCAGATCTAACCTCTTTCTCTTCATATTTGACCTTTTTCTGGGCACAAAGCTTCACAGGTCAAACAGAACACTGCGCACTAGGGCAACAGATCTACGCACAACGCTTATTCCACACAAATATTTTTCTTTTTAGTTCCTAGCAATCAAAGTTCCAGGTCCCAGCAACAGAACCATTTGTTGGCACAGAGGCACACCCAAGATTCAATGCTCAAGAGTGCACCAACAAAACCCGAACTACCGGCTCTTTCGACAACACTTGTGAAGCAGATGAAGTCTCACCCGAGGTAGAGGTAGGGGTGGTTACATGACTCAGGTGTCTGCAACCTTAGCAGGGACATAGATCTTTGATTATCTTTCTTACAACGCACTTAGCATCAGTTATTTCCTAACATACATTCATTAATACACTCCGCAGAAAGAACAAAGCATCGTAGTAATTACTCAGATCTAGCACTTAGCAATGATAAACAGGTTATACTTAATAGATTAAGCACTTAGCATATTATGTATAACATATAGCATGCATTCATATCCCATAAGTACAAGGCATCAATAAATCTATCTAACATATCAGAGCACTTAGAAAGAAAGTGACAAACACATCAGCAGAGTACACCGAGTTACTGTGGTTCACCCCCCACCCTGGGGCTATGTCCACAAAGTCTTCTTTGAATTATCTTGGTCAAGAAGTTACAACACGGAGCTTCAATGACCCTTACCCTGCACAGGACAAGAGATATGCACAGCTCGCTAGATCCTCTTTCCCCGGGTAGATCCAAGAACTACGCCTTCTCACACTCTATCCACTCAACACTATTACAACACACACAAATCTCTTACAGTCACAGAATTTTGATCACATAGATACAACTTATGCACTAAGCCATCTACTAGATAGGGCCTCTTCTTAAATGGCCTAGACCTCTATTTATACATAGAAAAAGGCCTAAACAATGGCCGTCATCCCTTTCCCGTTACAATATTCCCAAAAAAACCCAAAAAGGTTCCACAAAAGGTGGAGAGATCCCGTGATCTCTGCTTCGCTATGCGCTCTGTCTTCAACAGAAAGTCGAAGTACCAAGCAGTCAACTATGACCAAGTATTCCTCAAAACTTGGTAGAGGGCCAACATTACATAAGATCATTACATGATGTCTGTAATTAACAAATGAAGATGGTATTACATTCAATTCCCCATAAAAAGGGTGAATATCATGATTTATCAAAACCATGGGCTCGAAATGTTGATTCAGTGGAAAAGGTGGTGGTCTCTGAGATCCACCTGGATCATTTGGCCTAATCACCCAAGGCATTTTATAGACTAATCATTGTATATGTATGCTACAACCAGCTCTCAGTCCAATTCAATCTCAAATAGAATGCAAAGGATTAACATGCACAAAAAGTGTTAAATGTTGTGAGAGAAAATTCCAATAACAAAGCTTATAATCAACTAGTATATTTGAGGTGTAACTTGAATTACCATTTAAGTGGAATTGCAAGTAGTTAAGCTTAGAAACAAAAAATTACTTTGTCTTGGAAATTTGAATTTGAACATATATCTATGTGTTGAACATAGTCATTTTTTTAATTTTGTGTTTTTCATATTAAAAGAGAAAAGTAGCATATCAATTCAACCAATACACGAGGTCATAACTTGGTTGGAGTCGCCTCATCACTATATGTAAGAAAACCAAGCATCTTGGTAGTAAATTAGAACTAAAGACACAAATTACTCAAGGAAGAGTGGATTTCCATAGCATTATCATATGGGTTCCTATGTGAAGGTTAGGTGGAGAAGGAGCTAACCAATCATTCATAGAAGAGGTTGGGTAGAAAAAATAAACCTTGCAACCATCAAAAGAGAATAGAAGAAAAACAATAATTGATATCCTTGTATAGGGCAAGGAACAAAGGCCTAGATGTATTCTTGAAAACAAAACACTCTATACAAGATTGAGACAGAGAACAAAAGTTTTAATTATATTGAGGATCCATTTTGGTGAAGCGTGTTGGATTACTGAGAGGGGGGGTGAATCAGTAATAACGTAATTATAATCCTTTTTCTTCAAATGTTATATCAATGTAGAATTATTATCCAATAATGAGCAGTAATAAATAAA
>JZKD02S2375349.1:301405-326994 GCA_000966675.3 Picea glauca | reverse complement strand
AAAAATAATGAGTCATATTTACATCAAACACTATTGGGTCCATTACCCAAACCTTTTTGCTACGGGTCTTTCTTCAAGGGTTGACATCAATGACAACCAACCTTAATCAACAAATCGAGTGTGATATAAGTACCTCATTTATGGATCACATGGTATCCTAGCCATTTCATCCTTGACCATGACATAACTACCAAAAATTGGAAGAGAACATTACAAACCTCAACACGAGTAAGGAAAGAAATGAAAAGTTGCAAGACTTAAGGGCCAACAATTCTCAGCTTCAAGAAGAGAATGAGTACTTGAAGGATCAAGATCGGTTGTTCAACGAGAGAATGGAATAGATGGAGAAGAAATTTTAGACCTCTACCAAAATGCTTTCGTTGCTAAAGAAGAAATTTGAAGAATGAAAGACTCCTCATTACAATCATAATAGATTTGGAAAATCTCAAATCATAGCTTGTACACCTTGGTGAGAAGGTCATGTAGATGGATAACTAGCAAGAGGGTAGGCTCACTGAGATCATAACAGAGTTGCAACAAGAGTTGGCAGAGAAGGAGGAGACCTTGGCAGGGATCCAAGTAGTTTTCCAAGAGCATCAAGAAGAAAGGAAACCTTCCATTTCCATTGCCCATGGGGTATTCACTTAGCGAAATTGTGACATAGCTCCTTTCTTCACGGGATATTAAATAATACGCCTACTTTCACTAGCTATTGGTAAATATCTCCCAAAATCCTTTTTTTGAACCCCCTTCCCAATACATATATCCAGTAAAAGAGACCTCCTATTTTATTGGAATGAGAGCTAAGAGTTGAGTGGAAATTTGGAAGATAAGTGTTGGTGACTTCACACAAAGGTTCACCCCACAAACTGCATAGCTAATACGAGAGTGTGGAAAGTGAAGAATAACAAAGATATAAATCTACTTGAATATTCAATTCAAGGATAAGAAGCTTTCCAAGGATAAATAACAACATAGGAGGTATGCAACACCATCTAAAAAATACAATAGAGGGATTCCAACCACCAAGGAAGCCCCATTCTATTTTCTACCTACAATATTCCAAATTAAATTTTCCTTCCTAAATATGTGTCAGAGACTAATGCATGGGGGTCAATGACCTTGGAAAGCATGTGCAAGGAATAGAGAGTTGTTTCCATGAATGGAAGCGACTAATCCTAGCGAAAGAAGTCAGACCACACTTCCTTTTAAGGTAATAATACATGATGTAATAGCTTGTTGGTGCCACACTAATCATAGTCTGGGATTCAACTTGGCTTCATTGTCATCCAAGATGGATTATCTCCAAGGCAGAGAGGGAGATGGGAATGGATTTTGAATCCAAAGTTTGGATCTGGAGATCGCACTAAGCTGAGATTTAGTGAGTATACTTCTACAATGTGGGAACAAGCAATCCAGAACCAGAGCTAGATCCATAGATAGGGAGAAAAGCCAATAGCTATAGCCATGAGCTAGAGCTAGATCCAAAATCGGAGTTGTAGCCAAGAGCCAAAGTTAGAGGCACATTACAAAGAAGAAGACAACAAACCCATTAATTCAAAATGGTTTCCTTCAAACTTTTGGAGACCAAAAATCCTCTCAATGAGGAAATGTCATCCAACATGTTTTCGAACAAATGAATGGGTATGACTCACTATCTATAAGAATAAATTGGCAATTCATGAAGGCCAATAAACTATGTAAGTTTAAAACTTGAATACGACAAAAATGAGAGTGAGAAAGATAAAATGAGAGAATTAAATAAAAATAAAGAGAAAAATAGGAGAGAAGGCTAGGGAACGATACATCAAGGGTCATGGATGTTGGCCTTCCATTCACCCCCATCTCTCCCTATTTATTTCTTCACTCTCATTCTCAAGGGGTGTTTTGTTCAAGGGGAGGAATCACTAAGAACGGGAACAATATTCTTGATAAATATAGATTGAATCGACATATTTAATATATTGATTTAATCATTGATCTCTTTATGTGATTTAAATCGGAAGCCATCAAAACACTACAACATCAAAGATAGCACACACTCCTTACTATTTAATTATTATTTAAAAAAATAGTAAGATAAGAATGTGTTAGCGACATTTCTTGTCTTGGGCCTGAGAACATCCAGGTCTGCAGGTTGCACGAAGAACGCCCAAGTGTAGCACGTAAAGCCCCATTTCAGGCTAAAAATCAAGTGAGCAGGCGAAATTACATTGTCAACGGCCCAGATTCATCTATAAAAGCAGAGTGACAGACGGCGAGAAATCACGGTTAGCGGAGTTGCGCTGGGATTAGCACGATAGGTAGCGTCTATATTGCATGCAAGAAAGGATATCAGTCGTCCATCCAAAGGACGCATGGCGCAAGATCTGGTTAGGTTGGCATTTCGACATTTGGGAGTTCGAAGGGTGAGGGTTTCACGTCTTTCTACATCTTGAAACCCCGAACCCCGAAACGCCAATAAGCACCTTTGAAGCTAAGCCTATGGTCCTAGCACCCGTTCATGTCAAGCGAGCCTGATAATGGAGGCAACCCTATTCTAACATCAAATTCCATCTCGACCGTTCCTATGGAGGACACACGGCGTACATCCATGCTTTCGTGATTTGGTCAATCGGGATTTTGAGAAATGTTGCATCGTGAACCCTCGGTGCCAGAAATCCTGAAAGAATCGGGATCGTCCATCTGAAGGAAACACGGCACAATAGTTGAGCCACAAGTGGGGCTCTTCAGGATTTTCATGTTGAAAGCGCCGAGGTCATCTCAGCCATTCATCCATTAGCAAGGCTCAGGCAAATTTAATTTAAAGAGGGCGCAGATCTGGATGGTCGTAATCCAGGCACTCAAATTCACAGACAAGGTTCCATTCCACACCCCCTCCATTATTCTATATGTAACGAGAGGGGGGGGGTCCAGAATCAGAGATAATGTATGCACGCATCTAGACGGCCCAAGTCTCGGTGTTTATATCTGTGGTCTGTATTGGATTCTGGACCCCCCCATCGGTTCTACCTTTAATGGACGTGGGAGGGTGTCCGGAATGGAATTTCACTCTAGTGATCCCCCCTATCTATACGTGGCATGAATATACTGGTCCTAATTCCTCACCGCCTACCATGTGTCCCTTTCACCCAATCACCTCTACCTCAGCACCTCCCTCCATTCGTTGTCTCATGTTCCCGTATCACTTCCATGAAAGCACCCCTTTTCCCCCGCCTCACCTTCACCATACTGGCACCTATAAAATCCTCATCAAGTCTACCACATCTTCCACCTCTCATCCCGTGAACCATTCCAGATCCCAAGAGGGCAGTTATTGCAGTTGTTGGAGGTGGTTAGACATCATCTCCGCCATAAAGGGAAAGTCCGGTGACAAATTAAAAGCACGTTGGTTCACCCATAGGATGGTCAGGAGTTCAATTTCATCTGCCATAGGTGCACGATCCACCAGAATCTGCATGTGCAGATTGTCAGTCGGCATGCAGACGCAATGTTTTTAATGCAGTGTCTTGGTTTCGCTGCTGGTTTCTTTTTGAGTATATGTAGGCAATTTTGCCATTTTTGTAAGGGATCGATGGTTGAGCGAGGCTCTTGGTTGTAAAGATTTAATGAAACACTGTTATTCTGGTTATGCATGGACTCTTGAGACTTCTTTCCTTATGAATGTCAGTTTCTTTCACGCCTTTGTTTACACTGTGTTAGAGAAACTCAGAATTGGAGAATCCAGTCGAGTTGTAACTGTTATAGGATGATGTAGATTGGATCATTGTAACAGTTGCATTGTTTCTAATCAGTCCTTGTGATTTTATTAGCGCTGAATGACTTGGAATTGGAGAATCCAGTCGAGTCCCCCTTTCAGTTTCTTGAAACCCTAAACCAAGAGGATCTTTCATTCAGAGTCTTTCTTCTGCAAACTGTTGAAAAGCCTATCACCCGAGGTAGTTCGCTCACTCTTATTACCAAGTTTTCCACCTGCTCATCTTTTAATCAACTCACTGACTGAAGTTAGATCAAGATCTCCTTTGTTCCTTACATACCAGACCCAGTCCCCGAGTTAGAGTGATATCTCCCTGAGTCTCTACCCATTTGATCACCCATTAAAACTATCGTGACATAAAAACTAATGGGCATTGGGCTCTGCTCCTACAACCAATCCAGGAGTGACTTCTGACACTAACATTTCTGGCGCCGTTGTCGGGGACGAAGTTGAAAATTTTCCCCGAGATTGAATGACATTGAGCCTCTGATTCTGAAGGTGCATCAGGTATCAGAACCTTTGAAGATTGCTACTATGCACCTGGTGACTCCATTGTGACGAATCCACTGTGGCGACCCTGCCGTGTTAATTGTGGCTTTCAGAGGCAGACGCATGCGGTCCCATCCACAACTGCCTCTAGCTACACCAAAAACTGATTCAAAGGTGGTTCTCAGAAAAGGAAAGGCCTCTGAAGGAGAAGCTTCTGCCACAAAACCAGGTAATCCGCCATCTCCTTCTATAGGAACTCCTATTTCTCCTCCTCAGTTTCTTAACAACTCTTTTTCTGAAGTTTCTCGTTTCTTAAATTTCGGGAGTGTTCCTGTTGAGTTTTCCCCCCCTGTTCTAGGATTGGAGGGAGAAATCCTTGTCACTCCCCTCTCCCCTAAAGTTGTACCTGGGCGTAGACCCAGGACCACATAAGATTTGCCCACTCCTAGCTTTACCACTCCTCATCTTGTTACTATTGCCACTTCTGCACAAAGAGGAGCGTCCACCGACTTAAACCCATTAGCCTTCTCCCTAAAGCCCCTATTGTTTCCCATTCCACTTAGAGGCGCATTCCCAGTATCCCCTTCTTGAGCTCCTTCTCCTCCAAGTTTTCCTCCACCTAATATTCCCATGGCAAGAGAAAATCCCCCCATGACCAGAATTGAGGTTATAATAGCTACTAGGTATGCTCCTCTTGTCTTACCATAGCCTCTCAATGCCCTCATAGCAGATGGATACCTTAAGTATCTGCCCAATTTT
This sequence comes from Picea glauca, assembly GCA_000966675.3. Taxonomy (NCBI): domain Eukaryota; kingdom Viridiplantae; phylum Streptophyta; class Pinopsida; order Pinales; family Pinaceae; genus Picea; species Picea glauca. The sequence goes on along the minus strand of JZKD02S2375349.1, from coordinate 321,989 downwards.
ACAGGCGAGGGGGACATAACTACAAAAGAACACCTAGAAGCCTTTTACACTTTCACGGATGATAATGTTATCATGCACGCAGACGTATGGATGAGAATTTTTTTCCATAGTCTCCAATGAGAGACTAGAAAATGGTTTAAGGACCTACCCCCTGGATCTATTGATGGGATCGAAGCTTTGGATAACGCCTTTTTGAGACGGTGGGGAGATAAAAAAGACTTCATGTATTACATGACAGAGTTTGGGTCTTTGAAGAGAAAAGAAGGAGAGTCTGTCTCTGACTTCTCTAAGAGATTTAATAAAATGTATAATAATATCCCCGTTGAGATAAAGCCCTAAGAAACCTTTGCTAAGATCACTTACGCCAGTGCTTTTGATCCTAATTTATGCCTACTACTGAGGGAGAGAAGAGCCACTACTCTGGCCCACATGCAGGATGTAGCCGTGGAGGTAGAATCTAACATATTAGTTGTTGACCGACTCATAAACACTGCTGATAAGAACATGCCCAGGAAAAGGCCTGAAGCCTCCTCATCCAGTCCCTCTCCCCTACCCCTTCAGACAGATGAGACAACTAGAGTACTAAAATCACTTTCTGCCAGAATGGAAAGATGGGAGTTAGAAGGGAAGCCCATGTATAGAAATCCCCATAATTCTGATGGTAGAGGTTTCAGGAGACCTAATAACAATGGACCACAGGCCTTCCCAAGGGAACCAAAGGGAAAATACAGGGAAGATCAAAGGATCCAAACCCCTCTCCAAAATAACCTGGTTACTCATGAGGGAGGGGACGAGATAGACGAGTTTGACCCCGAAATTCACTGTGTTGAAGAAGCTCCTCCTTTTCCCCATTTGACTCAATCTGCATATGAAGAATCCCTGATGAACATTCAAATTCATGACTTAGGTAAAGGAGAAAAGTTCGGTAACACCTCTAACAGATACAATCTTAGGTCAAGAAAGAAAGAAGTAGACTTTGACAGCCAAGACCAGCCCCTCATAGTAGAAAGGCCTACTAAGTCTGCAACAACCACTACTAAAGAAAAGAAAGCTCATAATGCTTCATCGACAGTCAAAGAACCTTTCTCTGAGGTAAGGGAAGCTCCTAAGCCTATTTCCTCCTTCAATTTTGAGCATGAAATTCAAAAGATCATAATTCCTGTCCCCCTCTCTGAGCTAGTTAAAAATGAAGACTTCAAAAGGTCCCTCTCCAAGATGCTACAATCTGAGTCCCCCCAGCCTCCCTCCGACTCATTGAACCTTCAAGATGAGAAACCAATAGTCATCCTAGGTCCCATGGTAGAAGACAAAGATGATCCATCCCCTCCCTTCTACATCTCCCTGAACATACATGATAAAGTGTTGCATAATTGCCTCATGGATTCGGGATCTTCCCACAACCTTATGCCCAAAATTGTCATGGAAGAGCTGGGACTAGAAGTGAAAAAGGCCCATCATGATTTGTACTCTTTTGATTCAATAAGAGTGCAGTGTCTGGGAGTCATCAAATACCTGTTGGTTTCTTTGTTTCAGCTGCCCATGAAGAGTGTGGTCATGGATATTGTGGTAGCTGACGTTCCCCCCAAATTTGGCATGATGTTGTCAAGGTCTTGGATTAAAAGACTTGGAGGAACGTTACAGATGGATCTCACATATGCCACCACTCCAGTCTTTGGAGGGGAACACAGGAGGTTGTACAGAGAAGCCCAACTAGCCTATATTGTCAATGATGAAGCAAACCCCACTAATCACCCCATCTTTGCACTTGACATTGATTTAGGGTCTAGTTTGTTACAGATCACTGGAACTCCTAAGGTCCCTCTATAGATCAGAGAGTAGCCCATTTTTAATCAGAGGATACCTCCTCCAACCACCTATGTTTGGAAGTTGTTCTTTGACGGAGCTTCCTCTAGTAGAGGCGCAGGCGCTGGAGTGATTTTCACATCGCCCTGTCAAGAGACCATATCCCTGTCATACAAGATGGAATTTGAAACTACCAACAATGTGGAGGAATATGAAGCTCTTGTTCTAGGTATGAGGGCTGCAAAAGAAATGGGAATTAAACAGATGGCAATGTTTAGAGATGCATAATTGATAATCCAATAGGTCAGGAATGTTTATCGGGCCAAGCATCCTCGGCTCAGGAGTTACAGAAACGAGGTATGGGACCTGATTGATAATTTCTTCTCAGCTTTCAACATTAATTTTGTCCCAAGGGAATAGAATACCTCGGCTGACTCCTTAGCAGTCTCGGCTAGTCTGTTCAGGATCCCTTTGCCGCCGAAGATCCATGGTGAGGTCGAAATAAGATACAGGCCATCCATCCCGAACAATGTAAAGCATTAGGAGGTATTCGAGGAAGATCTTGAAATCAAAAAATTTCTCCAGTCCGTCGATGAGTTTTCTGCATTGCACATTGATCAGGATCCTGATCCCGAAGGTGACCCTCCCTCTGAGGTATTCTTGAATAAAATTGTTAATCACCAGATTATTCAGCTGCCTGGCAATCACATTCCAAGGGGGCTAGTCCCTTTAGAAAGACTGTTCGACAAGAATGATGTGGCAGTAAAGGGTGGTGTTTCAAATAAATATGTTGATACAGTCGAATGCAACATTGGCAGACATGAGGAGCCTAAGTTTGTCAAATTATCAAACAGCCCGACCAATGAACAGAGGGCGGAATATACTGAGTTATTAAAGGAATTCGCTGATGTGTTTGCATGGGCCTATGAAGACCTCAAGACTTATGACACATTTGTCATTGAGCACAAGATCCCACTGAAAGAAGAGGCTAAGCCATTCAGGTAGAAGATGAGATAGATAAATCCCATGTCGCTACCTATCATGGGGAAAGAAGTGAAGAAATTGCTAGATGCCCAAATCATCGTCCCCTTGAGATATTCCGAATGGGTGGCCAATTTGGTCCCGGTAAGGAAGAAAAGTGGAGAAATCATACTCTGTGTTGATTTCAGGAACCTGAACAGGAGCTCAAGGAAAGACAATTATCCCCTGCCCAACATGGAACAAATACTGCAGAGGGTAACTGGTGCATCTAGGATATCAATGATTGATGGTTTTTCTGGCTATAATTAGATATCAGTCATACCTGAGGACAGAGAAAAAACGGCCTTCACAACTCCTTGGGGCACATTCATGTATGCCAAAATGCCTTTTGGATTGATGAATGCAGGGGCAACATTTTAGTGAGCCATGGACATAGCCTTCATCGGGGAGAAAGATAAGTTTGTGGTGATCTATATGGATGACATAACAGTCTTCTCTAGGTATGACAGAGAGCATTGTTGTCATTTGAGAAAAGTTTTTTTAAAGTGTTGGAGGTTTGTCCTATCCTTAAACCCCAGGAAATATTTGTTTTCTATGAAGGAGGGGAAGATATTATGCCATATAGTATCAGCAGAAGGAGTGAGGATTGATCCTAGCAGGGTAGAGGCAATTCAAACCCTATCACTTCCTAGATCCAAGAAGAAAGTTCAAGCCTTTTTGGGGAAGATTAATTTCTTGAGGAGATTCGTCTCAAATTTTGCTGAGTTGGTGAAACAAATCACAGCCATGCTCAGGAAGGGAAATGAAGTGAAATGGACCGCTGAACCCAGGGAATCTTTTATCCAAATAAAAAGGGCATTGACTAAGGCACCTATGCTGATCAGTCCTGACTATTCCAAAGAGTTCCTAATTTTCTCTTTTGCTTCTTTTGATACAATAGCAACGGTCTTGTTGGAGAAAAATGAGGAAGGGCGAGAACAACCCATTTCCTTCTTCAGCAAGGCATTAATAGATGTAAATATTAGGTATGAAACCATGGAAAAATAGGCCTATGCCTTAGTGAAATCTCTCAAAGATTTTAGAGTCTATGTCCTGCACTCAAAAGTGACCGCATACATTCCTTCAGCCTCTGTGAAGGACATCCTTGTACAACCCGACATAGATGGGAGAAGAGGTAAGTGGATTGCCAAGATCCTAGAGTTTGATCTGGAGATTAAGCCCACCAAGTTGATAAAGGGGAACGGTTTAGCCAAGCTGCTGGCTGAATCAAATTGCAAAGACTTGGGGATTAGCTTCATCAACGCTTGTTCAGAAATTCCGCAAGTTGAGTCGTCCAATAAGAATTCTCAGCGTGCCTTATCACTAACAACGTGCACCTCATACAAGGATATCTTGTACTTTCTGCAAGAATTGAAGCCTCCTGATGGAATGGGAAAAATCAAGGCGAGAGCTTTAAAGCTCAAGGTGGTCAGATATTGCCTCATTGACCAAGCCTTGTACTGGAAAGACCCTCTAGGGGTATTTTTAAGATGCCTGGACCCGCAAAAAGCCCAGAAGGTTATGTTTGATTTCCATAACAGCCTTTGTAGGGGGCATCATTTCTAGAAGACCATAGCTCATAAGATCCTTAGGGTTGGATATTACTGGCCTATTTTATTTGCTGATGTCTGTAGAGAAATCAAAGCTTGCATCAAATGCCAAAATTTCTCAGGAAAACAACAGCTCAAATCGCTACCATTAAAGCCTATAGTAGCTTCAACACCTTTTCAGCAGTGGGGGTTGGAATTCATTGGATAAATTCATCCTCCCTCAAGTGGTCAACACAAATGGATCCTGACTGTGACAGACTATTTCACCAAGTGGATAGAAGCTACCCCTACCAGGAGTACTTCTCACAAAGTAATTATCAGCTTCCTAGAGGATATCATAGCCAGATTTGGCTATCCCAGCAAAATCGTCACCGACAATGCCGCCTCTTTCAGGTCTGATCCTCTGGTCAAGTTCTATGAACAGTTTGAGATTTCGCTGATCCACTCTACTCCCTATTATCCTCAAGGAAATGGACTCACTGAGTCTTCCAATAAAATTCTGATCAAGCTCATTAAAAAATTATTGGAAGACAATAAAAGGGCCTAGGATTCAAAGCTCAAATTTTCTCTATGAGCCAACCTGGTGACAACAAAGAAGTCCCTGGGCATCTCACCTTTCCAACTTGTTTATGGAACAGAGGTTGTTTTCCCTAATCAACTCGCTTTATCTGTGGTGAAATTCCTCTAGGACCTTGAAGGAGAGCCTGGCCATATGGTCAGAAGGATTCATCAAATGGTGGAAGTACAACAGATCAGGGAACAAGTCATGAACAAGGCCTACCATCATTAGCAGAAGATCAAGCAAACCTTTGACAGGAAGAGCAGAAAGAAAGATTTCGAGCTGGGTGATCTGGTGCTCAAATGGGATTCACCCAGGCAGGATAGGGGCAAACACAGTAAGTTTGATGCCCTCTGGTTTGGGCCTCTCAAGATCTCTGAGGTATTTTCAAACAACACTTACAGGTTGTAGGATTTGGAAGGCGAAGAAGTTTTTGATGGCCCAGTAAATGGGCATTTCTTAAAAAAATGTTTTTTGTAAGCCGTAGGCGGCTTCTTTTGTTTTGTAAATATTTTTTTCTATTTTCGGCTTAATAAATGACTCCATGGCCCAACAGCAAGGCACTAGATCTGCAAAAAGAGTCCTTAGAGCATCACAGGAATGATTCTATCCCCCATGGAGCCTAATGTTAGCGACATTTCTTGTCTTGGGCCTGAGAACATCCAGGTCTGCAGGTTGCACGAAGAACACCCAAGCGTAGCATGTAAAGCCCCATTTCAGGCTAAAAATCAAGTGAGCGGGCAAAATTACGTTGTCAATGGCCCGGATTCATCTATAAAAGAAGATTGACGGACGGCGAGAAATCGCGGTTAGCGTAGTTGCGCCTGGATTAGTGCGATAGGTAGCGTCTATATTGCATGCAAGAAAGGATATCAGTCGTCCATCCAAAGGACGCGTGGCGCAAGATCTAGTCACGTCGGCATTTCGGCATTTGGGAGTTCAAAGGGTGAGGGTTTCACGTCTTTCTACATCTCGAAACCCCAAACCCCGAAATGTCGATAAGTGCCTTTGAAGCTAAGCCTATGGTCCTACCACCCGATCACGTCAAGCGAGCTTGATAATGGAGGCAGCCCTCTTCTAACATCAAATTCCATCTCGACTGTTCCTCTGGAGGAAACACGGCATACATACGTGCTTTCACGGTTTGGTCAGTCGGGATTTTGAGAAACGTTGCATCGTGAACCCCCATTGCCAGAAATCCTTAAAGAATCAAGACCGTCCATCTGAAGGACACACGGCGCAATAGTGGAGCCACGAGTGGGGCTCTTCGGGATTTTCATGTGGAAAGTGTCGAGGTCATCTCAGTCGTTCATCCATCAGCAAGGCTCGGGCAAATTTAATTTAAGGAGGGCGCAGATCTGGACAGTCGTAATATAGGCACTCAAATTCACAGACAAGGTTCCATTCCACACCCCCTCCGTCATTCTGGCTTTAATGAGAGGGGGGGGGGGTTTGGAATCGGAGATAATGTATGCGCACATCTAGACGACCCAAGTCTCGGCGTTTAGATATGCGGTATGTATTGGATTTCGGACCCCCCCCATCGGTTCTGCCTTTAATGGAGGGGGGGGTCCGGAATGGAATTTCACTCTAGAGAGCCCCCTATCTGTACGTGGCACGAATATACTGGTCCTAAGTCCTCACCGCCTGCCATGTGTCCCTTTCTCCCAGTCACCTCTACCTCAACACCTCCCTCCATTCGTTGCCTCCTGTCCCCATATCACTTCCATGAAAGCACCCCTTTTCCCCCGCCTCACCTTCACCATACTGGCACCTACAGCATCCTCTTCGAGTCTGCCACATCTTCCACCTCTCATCCTGTGCACCATTCCAGATCCCAAGAGGGCAGTTATTGTAGTTGTTGGAGGTGGTTAGACATCGTCTCCGCCATAAAGGGAAATTCCGACGATGAATTAAAAGAATGTCGGTTCACCCACAGGACGGTCAGGAGTTTGATTGCGTCTGCCATAGGTGTACGATATGCCAGAATCTGCATGTGCATATTGTCAGTGGGCATGCAGACGCAATGTTTTTAATGCAGTGTCTTGGTTTCGCTGTTGGTTTCTTTTTTAGTATATGTAGGCAATTTTTCCATTTTTGTAAGGGATCGATGGTTGAGCGAGGCTCCCAGTTGTAAATCTTTAATGAAGCACTATTTTTCTGGTTATGCATGGACTCTTCAGACTTCTTGCCTTATGAATGTCAGTTTCTTTCACGCCTTTGTTTACATTGTGTTAGAGCAGCTCGGAATTGGAGAATTCAGTTGAGTTGTAACTGTTATAGGATGATGTAGATTGGATCACTGTAATAGTTGCATTGTTTCTAATCGGTCCTTGTGATTTACTTAGCGTTGAACGACTTGGAATTGGAGAATCCAGTTGAGTCCCCCTTTCAGTTTCTTGAAACCCTGAACCAAGAGGATCTTGCATTCAGAGTCTTTCTTCTGCAAACTGCTGAAAAGCCTGTCGCCCGAGGTAGTTCGCTCACTCTTCTTACCAAGTTTTCCACCTGCTCATCTTTTAATCAACTCACTAACTGAAGTTATATCAAGACCTCCTTTATTCCTTACATACCAAACCCAGTCCCCAAGTTGGAGTGATATCTCCCTGAGTCTCTACCCATTTGATCACCCATTAAAAATATCGTGACATAAAAATTGATGGGCATTGGGCTCTGATCCTACAAGCAATCCAGGAGTGACTTCTGACGCTAACATAATGGTTAGTAACATCAAATATAGCACACACTCCTTAGTATTTACTTATTATTTAAAAAAATATTAAGAGGAGAATTGATAGTTTCTTATGAAATAGTAAATTTTTTTTTTTTATAATTAGCTCAATCAATCAATAAATTAAAGTTATTATCGATATGTGTATGCGATATGAGGGTGAAAAAAACTCCTTATCACCTTTACATGTCTATCATTAATTCACTCACCTAGAGGTCCCTTCACCCATTTCTAGGAACTTTGAGGTTTCCCATATGGACCAAGTCCCATGTTCTTGAAAGGGAACATGAGAGGGACACTAGACACTATTACAAAAACCAAAATTGTTCTTGAGTGCTCTATTAAAAAATGAAAATAGAGTACATATAAATATATGAATCTTTGTCTCAAGATAGACAAACTACCTTGATCACATAATCTACTTGGTTGAGAAAATATCTCAACCTCACACCAATCTAGAAAGCATCTAGTTGGAGAGAATCTCTCAAATCCAACTGGTTCCAACAACTTCCCAAAGACTAGGAAACAAATTCTATGTAGAGATGAACTCTAACTAATTATTACAAATAATCATAATAAGCACAAATATGATCACACATAAGAAAAGTATGGAGTTACATATTCCAACACTCCCCTTTAATGACTTCTTGTATTAACCTTTTTCAAGTCACATCTTCATCATCGTCCTCTGAATCGTAGCACCTCCTAATCAACAAAGTCTATATCTGGTCCAACCCGGTACTTCCTCTTTGTACCTCAATCATGCTTCATAAAACTAGCAAAGTCCATATACCAAAATGTGTGGGTACCTAACCACTACAATCACTAGTCTAGTAGGATGTCCTTTAGGTACATGGTTCATTCAACCTCTTGATGAAATCCCAATGAATGTAAAAAGCATGGTTTATAGGCACCTCCCAGAGTCCACAATAAACATGGTCCACTCATAGAGTATTCAACTGACCCATCAAATGGCTCACTCCTACAAGTGTTAAATACTCTATAATAGAGGTTTTTGCACTACAAATCAATTGGGATACATGACAAAGCGCTATGCATGCCTAATTAGGTCTAATAGTGATATTCCCTTTACATTTTACATAAATACAGGTACATTCATTACATAATCCATCACATGGATATTCCTGGTACAAGCTCAAACATTTCAAGGACCAATACATCGAATCAATAAACATTACATCATAGACTTCTACAAAATTGTGACTCACATTAACATATGGTATTGAGTATGTTTTATTCAACATAAGTCACACAACTTACCTTGTTTGTTTGCAATCATTTCACTTTTGTTGCTTCTTGTTGAAGTTAGAGTAGCTTCATAAGATATTCTTATTGTATCAATATTGTATTAGACAAAGACAAAACCATAAGAATAATATTATGTTATATTTGTAAAGTCGGCCCTACTGTGCCTTTGTAAAATTCGGCCCTATTGTACCTTGGAAAAAGTCAATTGTAAATTAGAAAGGGTAAAGTGTACAAGTTGGCCTTGAACTAATTCTGGGTGTCTCAAATTGTATTTATAAGAGGCTAGGCGCCTCACTTTAAGAACACACAACAAAAGCTCTGTCACATAAGAAAAAGTATGCAAGTCTGAGGAGGAGATGCAACTACAGAGGAAGGTTGTTCTGGTAAAGGTTTTGGTTATCTCTTGGAGGACTATCTTTGTCTAGTGGTGCGCTACCCTATTCTAGTTAGGGTTTCTGGTCTATCTTGTGTTTATCCTCTATTTGGTGAGATCTCTCTTGAGAGAGACAATGTACATGTTGACGAATATATATTGAAGAATATTTTTGGGTTTTATTCCCTAGGAGGGTTTCCCAGGATAAATCTTGTGTATACTGTGGATGTCTTTCTTTCAGTGATATTTATGCATGGAATTATTGTTTCAATAGTCTAAAGTTAAAGAATATTGAATACACTTAATCGTTTAAGAGAAATTTAACATGGGATCAGAGTGGGCCTGAAAGAATCCATTTTCACTTTCTAGAATAACTCGATGGGGAAGTCAAGACCATATGAAGACTCTACTAACCCTAGCACATCTTTCCTTGGGTTTATATTTTTAGTTTGATAAATATTGAAAAATGCAAATGTTGCAACTGTCGACAACTGTATAAAACCCTAGAAGGTGATTTCTCCCAGTTTTTGGAGGATGTTGGTCAAAGTAAATCTATCAAGGAATTCGATTAGCGAGGGTGCACCTTTCCCTCAGATCGGATTTCAAAAATTATTTTTTGAAAAAATTAGGGTTTTCTCATAAACCCTAGATCAAGACATCTTGGAAGCTGTGCATTGAAGTTGGAGCAATTCACCTTGGATTAGCACACTCTCTGGTAAGTTCATAAACTTTCTTTGAATTGTTTTCATTTTTCTTATTGTATTTCCATTCAAGGACAATATGGAACCTAGTACCAAGGGTGATGAGAAGCTTGAGGGTGTTGATAACTTCCGAAGATGGAAGTATAGAGTGATTCTCATTCTAGAAGAGAATCATCTAGAATATTTCATCAAAGAAGAAGTTCCAGAACCAGTCGAAGATGAGGCCTAGGAAAAGAAAAAAATGAACCTAGTTAAGGCCAAGAGAATCATTGTTAATTCTATCAAGGATCATTTGATCCCCCAAGTCTCATCATTGAAAAATCCCAAGAAAATGTTTGATTCTTTATCCCAATTGTATGAAGGAAATAATATCAATCGGAAGATGACCTTGAGGACACAACTCAAGAATGTGAAGATGCAGAGTTAAAAAACTATTCAATCCTACTTCATGAGGGTGTCTCAAATCAAAGAACAACTTGAAGCCATTGGATACACAACTGAAGAAGATGAATTGGTAATGACTACATTGAATGGTCTCCTTAGATATTGGGAATCATTCATTCAAAGTATATGTTCAAGAAGAAGGCTAACAAGATTTAGCAGACTATGGGAGGATTGCAATAAGGAAGAAGCTATATTGGAAGCAAGAGAAGAGAAACTAGGCGATGAGGAAAATCAAGCTCTAGAAGCTCATGCAAGAAAAAGAAAGAGAAAGAAGGAAGTTCAATCACACAAGAAAACTCATGGATTTAAAAAGACACAAAATTTTAAGAAGTATCTCTCAAATTACAGATTCTACATATATCAGAAGATGGGACACATTGAAATAAATTGTCCCAACTCTGAAGGTTAGGTCAGAAAAGGAAAGTATAAAATACATCATGCTCATGCCACAACAGATGATGAACCTGATCAAGGAAGAGCCAAAGCAGATGACTCAAGCAAATAATATGTTCTGATATCATCTCTTACATGTACAGTTACTCATGGAAGTGACACATGGCTTATTGATAGTGGTGCTTCTAAGAACATGACATGTTACAAGGATTACTTCTCAAAATTAGTTCAAAAGGATTCATCTCACAAGGTGAAGCTTGGTGATGAGTACCAGTATCCCATTAAAGGAGTAGGAGAAGCATCTTACATATTGGATTCCAGAAAAACTATGAAGATGAAGGAAATTTTGTATGTACTTGGTTTGAAGAAGAATATCATTTATATCTCAGCTTTGGATGAGAAAGGATTCAGAGTTTCTTTCATTGATGGTGAAGTTCTCATGTGTCCAAAAGGAAAATATATTGATGATGCTGTAGTGATTGGTGTTGAAGAAGGAGGTGTATACAAGTTAAAGGGATATTCATTTTCAACATTAGTACACAATACATTTACTCCAAGTGAGCTTTGGCATAGAAGATTTGTTCACATGCATTACAAAGCGCTACCAATCCTGAGAAAGATAGTGACATGTTTACAATAAATCAAAGTGAATCATGAAGGAATATGCAAGGTGTTAGCACATATAATTTTCACTAGAAATTTGGCTATTTTTACAATCTATCTTGCAGCACTGTGAATTAGGAGATTCCACAATGCCAGCTTCCTCAAGCACCAAGTTTCAACATTTTTTTATGAAGAAAGAAAACTTGATCCTACATATGAGTCCAATAACATGATATTCAGTCATTACCATAATTACATTTTGTTCATGATAAAGGATTTCAAATTCCTCCTAGCTTGGCACTGCAAAAACTGGCATTTTCAAATAGGTGCTACATAAATTTCCGTGAACTGACTGGCGAAAGTGAGTTGGAGGTTGGATAGCTTACAGACACCTATGTGCTATTTCAAAGATTTCAGCATCAATCCTAGATCCACCTAGTACTCCATGAGATTATTCATCATGTTTAGAGGTTGATAAATGGGTTTTGGTTGGTTTTCATATTGGCATTGCGAAATGTGCTGCAAAAACTCTATTCTAGGACTGTTGAACTGGTATTTTTGACCAGTTAACGTCCAGGAGGATTTCCAAGTGAACCAAGATAAATTGTCAAAATTAAAAGGAGGTTATTGTCAATAATGGACCCAGTAACATTAACCTTTTTTATTTTTCACACAGGTGTCACAGATTGGGATATTTGAAGGAATCTTTGAGCCCTATTTTTCAGTTTTCATGATTTCTTGTTTGAGACGTGTTTTTGTGACATGTATTCCAGCCAGATAAAGATGAATTGTAATAAACTGAGAGATTGTTTTCTTTAGAACTATATTATATACAAAAACCGTTCCATTATTTTACACAGATATTATATTTCGAGAATTATAAGTGTCGTTTTGAGGACTATTTTTCAGAATTTCACCTCTTTAAAGTAAGAAATCAGTGAAAATGTGTCATTTTTTGTTTGTAACTGTTTCTATTTTGGGAAAGAGGATGGAATTCAAATTATAATGCTATCATCCCTATCCATGCTATAATATAGGCATTATAAGTCATTAGGGGGTTTGAATGGTTGAGCATAGACTCCCTTAGTAATGTTTTTATGTAACAGAGCCAAACTTTGGTTTTTATGTATGAGATTTGAGAATATTTTCCTAATAGAAGTCAACTTTATTTTCCAATCATTTTACTTCTTTCTCACCCTGATTTTATCATCATTAAATGATTCAATTGATGTATTATAGTTGTGTTACAATGTATGTTTGATTGTGATGTTGTTGTAATTATTATCAGTGTTTTAAAGGTTAGATTAAAGAAGTTCTTGTGTCTGAGCTTTTTCCTCACTTGTCTGCTAGTAAGGCCTGATACTAATAGTAGACTATTCATCCTTACCATTAAAGTCTTCCATTTAACCACATTACTCTTTAAATTACTAACTGAATTTATCCAAGACCTCACTTGCTTATACATCTTTCCTGGAAATTTCTGTGTTTGTGCATTGTTATGCTGAGTTTTATTTATTTGACACTTTATCATAAATTAACCATTACAAACCTATTTGATGGGTACTGGGATTATCCTCTAGCAGTTTGAGGGTGACTCTTAGTGATAACATTCTTGGTGTCATTGTCGTGGACGAGTTGAAAATTTTCCCTGGGAGGAACGAGAAAGGATTAAATCCAATTCTCGATGGTGAACAAGGATTGGAGACATAAAAGACTGCAACTTTCACCTGGAGATTACACTCCATAAAGAATCAGGATGTCAAAGGATATGGAGGCTATGTTAGCAAGAATATTTGCTCCACTGAACTTTTCATCCATCTATGGTTTTCCAAATCCAATACCTCGTCTATCAGAATGGGGAGATTTACTGCATGTCTTCAGAGAAGAGAAGGATGATGATCTTGTTCAAAATCTCATTTTTTTTCATCAATGCATGGAGCAGTTAAACTTGCATCAGGAGGATGCCTTAATGAAAATGTTTATGTTCTCCCTGAAGGATGATTCCAGAGAATGGTACTTTTCTCTCTCTGCTGCAAGCATATCCACCTTGAAAGAATTCAATGCTGCTTTCAATTTTCACTGTAAAAGGTATTACTCCTCTAAGTTTATTTTTCATGATCGTTGTGAAGAATATGAGAAAAGTGTTCAAGCTGCATTACGTTTCTCTCCTGACTGTGAAGTTGAAGAAGATAACCTAGTCAAGGAAATCAGTGAAGGATCAACGCTTCCTTCTTCTTGTTCCTCTACACTGGATGCACATTTGAATGATAGTTCTAATCATAAAATTACAGTAGATATTTCTCCCGACTATGAAGTTGAGATAAATGATAAGTTAGTTAAAAAAACTAGGGAAGATTCCTCTATGTTTTTTCCTAGATTTTCAGAATTGAAGGCAGATTTTGTTTGTTGCTCTTATGAAGAAAATGTAGAGGATATTTGTGTTCTTGAAACATATGCATTTAGCAGCCCTTCTTATGATGAAGAAGTTATTTCAAATAATGACCAAGAACAACCTATTTTTTATGAATATCCCAATGATGATGATGATGAGTAGAATGTTTTCATAGCTTCTTTGGAACCTCTTAGCATGGTTCCTGTATATGATACTTATGAATCTGATCCTTGGGAAAACCACAGAGGAGAAAATGAAGAGATAAATGTGCATCTTATCTCATTTCCATCACTTATAAATGAGAAGATATCACATGGGATTAACAAGCCTGCATCAATCCTTTATCCACCTGTACATGCTAAGAACATCAAACAACATATGAGAAATGATGAAATAAAGGAGGTAAATTTTTACCAGTTTATCATGCCTTATCATAAATTTTATGACCCTGTGGGGTTATATATGGAGTTGAAATTTCCAAAAGCATTGGAGCCTACAAATTTAATATCTTATCATCATTTGGAGGTATTGTCAGTGTTCCAAAACATGTATTCAGTCTGTTGTCATACTTCCCTTACCTTTTACTGATCAATTGTAGAGAAGAAAAGAATGTTACCAAATAGTTTGAGTGGCTATGGTGGAAGTTTGTTTTCACTTGAGAAAATCGTAAAATTTAGTTAGAGTAGGTTCTTGTATATAAATAAGCTTGTGTGCAAGAATTTCATTTTTCAGTTTGCTTTTACTATTTGAATAAGACTCCACCAACCCAATAAATAAGGCATTGGAACCACATGTTCTTGGATCCTTACAGGGAGGTCTCCATCCCCTATGGAGCCAGATGTTAGAGCATATAATTTTCACTAGAAATTTGGTTTTTTTTATGATCTATTTTGCAGCACTGTGAATTAGGAGATTTCGAAGCACCAACTTCCTCAAGCACCAAGTTTCAACATTTTTTATGAAGCACGAACACTTGATCTTGCATATGAGTCCAATAATGCAATATTCATTTATTCCCATCATTACCTTTTTTGTCATGCTAAAGGATTTCAAATTCCTCCTTGCTTGGTGCTGCAAAAATTGGCATTTTTAGACAGGCGCTATGGAAATTCCTGCGAACTGGCTGGCGAAAGTGAGTTCGAGTTTAGATAGCTTGCAAACACCTCTGTTCTATTTCAAATATGTAAGAATCCAATCGAGATCCACCTGGTACTCCATGAGAGTTTTAATCATTCTTGGAGGTTGATAAATGGGTTTTGGTTGGTTTTCATATTGGCGCTGCGAAATGTGCTACAAAAACTGTGTTCTAGGACTGTTGAACTGGTATTTTTTACCAATTGACTTCCAGGAGGATTTTCAGGTGAACTGGGATGAATTTTCAAAATTCAAAGGAGGTTATTGTCAAGGACGGACCCAATAAAATTAGCCTTTTAATTTTTCACAGAGGTGTCACGGATTGGGAGATTCAAAGGAATCTTTGAGCCTTACTTTTCAGTTTTCATGATTTCCTGTTTGAGACATGTTTTTGCGACATGTATTTTGGCCAGCTGGAGATGAATTTCAAGAAACAAATAGAGGCTTTTCTTTAGAACGATATTATATACAAAAAACATTCTCATATTTTACAAAAATATTATATTTTGAGAATTACAAGTGGCATTTTGAAGCCTATTTTTTGGAATTTTGCCTCCTGAAAAGCAGGAAATCAGTTAAAACATGTCATTTTTTGTTTGTAACTGTTTCTATTTTGGGAAATAGGATGGAATTCAAATTGTAATGATAGCATCCATATATAGGATATAATATAGGCATTAGAAGTCATTAGTGGGTTTGAATGGTTGAGCATAGACTCCCTTAGTAATGTTTTGATGTAATAGAACCAAACTTTGGTTTTTATGTATGAGATTTGAGAAATTTTTCCTAATAGAAGTCAACTTTATTTTCCAATCATTTTACTTCTTTATCACTCTAATTTTCTCATCATTGAATGATTCGATTGATGTATTATAGTTGTGTTACAATGTATGTTTGATTGTGATGTTGTTGTAATTATTATCAGTGTTTTAAAGCTTAGATTAAAAACGTTCTTGTGTGAGCTTTTTCCTCACTTGTCTGCTAGTAAGGCCAGATGCTAATAGTAGACTATTCTATAGTGGACCTCACTTGCTCATACATATTGCTTGGAAATTTATGTGTTTGTGCATTGTTATGTTGAGTTTTATCCATTTGACACTTTATCATAAATTTACCATTACAAACCTATTTAATGGGTACTGGGCTTATCCTCTAGCAGTCTGAGGGTGACTCTCAATGCCAACACAAGGAAATCACGTGAATAAACCATTTACAAGTGATAACAAAGCCAAAGGAGCCTTGGACATTATACATTCAGAAATGTGTGGACCAATGTCAACCACTTCACTTAGCGGGTATGTATACTATGTTTCATTTATTGATGATTTCTCATGTAAAAACTGGATTTACTTTTTGAAAGATAAAAGTGAATTAATCAAAAAGTTCAAAGATTTCAAGGTACTTGTCAAAAACCTTTCTGAAAAGAAGATAAAGATATTAAGTTCAGATAATGGAGGAGAATTCACATAATATGAATTCAAGGAATTCTGCAAAGAAGTTGGGATTAAGAGGGATCTCTCTACTCCCTACAATCCTCAACAGAATGGTGTGGTAGAAATAAAGAACCGAAGAATCATGAAGTAGTAAAGGACATGATTCATGACCAATATTTACTGATGCATATGTGGGCAGAAGCATCCTAGACCGCAATATATGTACATAACAAAATCCCCCACTATGTACTTGGGAACAAGACACCAAAAGAAATGTTTACAAGTGAAAATTCATAGGTTATCCACCTGAGGATATTTGGTTCTCTAGTGTATGTGCATGTCCCCAAGGACAAGAGATCAAAGTTGGACCCTTCAGGGAAGAAGGGTATATTTGTTAGATAAAGTTAGACATTGAAGGCATACAAAGTTTACATCCCTGGTCACTGATATATTGATACTAGCAGAGATGAGGATGAAGCCTTCAGTAGATTGAGAAAAAAAATTCATTTGAGATTCATGATGAGGAACCTGAATCTCCCATAGTTACAAATATAAAGGAATGCAATGGTGTTTTACTAGAAGATCATGATATGGAAGAACCAAAGAGAACTGCATATTCATCCCGAGAGATGAATACTAAGAAGAGAAGACCAGCTTGGGCTTGAGAAAATATTCAGGATCCAAAGAAGTATCGTGCTCAAGATGGATCCTTCAGAGAAATAAAGAGACCACGACCATACTCTTGTTATGTGGCATTGTTAAGTGACATTATTGATGTCAAGCCTATCGGTTATGAAGAAGATACAGAGAAGAAACAAGGGAAGGTTTCCATTATTGAAGAGTACCAGTCCATTGTAAATAATGATGTTTGGGATGTAGTTCCTAGACTGAAAGAGAAGACAGTGGTAAGTTCCAAGTGGATTTACAAGACAAATAATTCAATAGATGGAAGTGTTCAGAAGTACAAGGCAAGGTTCGTGGCACATGTTTTCTCCCAGAAAGAAGGAATATATTATGAGGAGACATTGTATCCTGTGGCGATATACATTTGGATTAGAGCTATACTTGTGATAGCTGCAGTGATGAAATGGAATGTACACCAAATGGATGTGAAGGCAACTTTTCTAAATGGTGTAATAGAAGAAATATATGTGGAGCAACCACAATTTTTTGAGACACATGATAGTCAAACACATCTGTGTAGATTAAAGTCTTGTATGGATTAAATCATTCACCTAGAGCATGGTATGGTAGAATTGAAAACTTCCTGATGAGTTTGGCCTTTACCAAGAGAAAAGCAGATTCCAACCCTTAATTCAAGGTTTTGGATGGTGTATCGGTAATATTATTGTTGTATGTGGATGACTTGTTCCTAACATGAGACAAGAAGCTCATCATTTAATGTAAGAGAGAGGTTTCTACAAATTTCTATATGAAATGCCTAGGTATAAAGAATTATTTCTTAGGTCTGGAGGTATGGCAGAGACCGAGTGAGATTTTCCATAACCAAAGGAAAATATGTTATAGAGATTATGAAGAGATTCAAAATGATGGATTGTAAGTCCATGCCTACACCAATGGTGAAAAATATGATTTTATTTAGTGATACATCTTCAGATACAATGGATGCCACCATGTATATACAAATGATTGGTTCTTTGATGTACTTAACGAACATGAGGTTAGACATATTTGTTGCGGTGAACACATTGAGTCAGTATATGGTTCAACTGAGAGGTGTTCACTTGATTACTACAAAACATGTGATGAGGTACTTGAAGGGTACAATTGATTATGGAATCAAATATGCTTTAGATCGTGAGATAAGCCTGCAAGGATTTACTGATTCATATTGGGTCGGTAGTGTTGCAGATTAGAAGGATACATATGGATATTGCTTTAGTTTGGGATCTACGATGATATCATGGTTTAACAGGAATCATACCAGTGTGGCTCTCAATAAAATTGAGGTAGAGTACAAAGCAACATGTTCATCTAGCAATGAAGTAGTGTGGCCTCGAAAGCTGCTTCCATGATTGTTTGATCTCGAGTTAGAGGTGACTTGTATTTGGTGTGACAACCAAAGTTGTGTAAGGTTGTTATAGAACCTGGTGTTTCATGACAAGTCCAAGCATATCAAGATCAGGCACCATTACATCAGAGATATGGTACATAAGGGAGAAGTGAAGCTCCAGTATGTCACTAAATATGAGCATATAGAAGACATGTTCACCAAGCCTTCGACGATAGTGAATTTTGCATATTTCAGAGACAATATTTGTATGGTCTAGAAGGACTTCCCTAGTAAGATGGAGTGATGAGTTACATATGTGATTCTAGGGAAACAACAATATCATGTGGTAGTGGAAATAGGTAGTCATTCATAGGCACATTATTGACTATGGCACCGGTCAACATGACCTCACACAAGGTCAACATATGCTAAGCCTTTGGGGATGGTGAGTTACCTAGCTTTTCAAGCTGGTGGGCCAACCTGTGTGGTTGGAGGTGTTTCCTAGCCTTGGGATAGATGGGTAGTGTGTGTGCACTACATCACCTAATCCTTGTGATTAGATTCCTAGTCATTGTGGACTGGCTCCCTAGTGTGCCAACCATAGGTTACTAGTTCTTTACGAACTAGATGTCAAATTCAATGTGAGTTGACGCATTACTAGTTCTTTATGAACTAGATGCCAGATTCTATGTGAGTTAGAGAGTTACTAGTTATTTATGAACTAGATGTCAGATTATATGTGAGCTGAGGAGTTACTATTTCTTTAGAAACTAGATGCCATATTCTGTGTGAGATGGTGAGTTAATGGCCTGTGATGACATAAATCTTGGATGGATGATGAGACCCTAGATGCGTGATGTGGTTACAAAAATTATTCAATATATATTGGTGGAAATTCAACAAGTCAATGGTCAAGTGTACACAAGTGAAAAATCATCTGTGATGATCATGCCAGAAGAATACCTTCCTTGCTGAGAGGGAGTGTTGAAGTTTGAGTAGCTTCAGAAGATATTATTATTGTATCAATATTGTATTAGACCAAGACAAAACCCTAAGAATAATATTATGTTATATTTGTAAATTCATCCCTATTTTGCCTTTGTAAAAGTCATCCCTATTATGCCTTGGAAAAAGTCAATTGTAAATTAGAAAGGGTAAAGTGTACAAGTCAACCATGACCTAATTTTGGGTGGCTCAACTTGTATTTATAAGATTCTAGGAGCCTCTCTTGAATAACACACAGCACAAGCTCTCTCACACAAGAAAAAGTACGCAATTCTGAGGAGGAGATGCATCTATAGAGGAAGGGTGTTCTGGTGAAGGTTTTGGTTATCTCTTGGATGACTATCTTGGTCTAGTGGTGCACTACCCTATTGTTGGTTGTGGAGCCTGATTATCTTCCTGATTTAGAGGTCCTTTACTTTCAGCCGTGTTTATACCCCATGAAGTATTTACACCCCAGAAGTATGTACACTCTTCCACGTGGGGGAGTGCAGAGGGGGGGTACCCCCTCTATAGGGTCCGAGGGGGCTATCCCCGCAGCTGGGGGGTCTAGGGGCAAGCGGGCCCCCAGCGGGGGTTCGGGGGCAAATCCCCCGAAGCAAAATTGCCTTGTAAAAGTATATTGTAATTGCAATGTAAATTTGGACCGTTCATTATAAGGTCGCAGATCTGACGATAGAGATTATGTTAGGGTTTTTTTCCCTAGAAGGAAACCCTCTTTTATGAGGGAAATGTATTGCAACTATGTATGTTGGAAAGTATTCTATTCTGAGAGAGGAGATTGTGAGAGAAAGAAGAGGAAGTTACAACGGGTTTTGTTGTAGGTTGTATCCCTTCATTTTGCTAGATAATAATAAAGAAAGGACCTGGCAATTTTTCTGGTGGACGTAGCCCACACTGGGTGAACCACGTAAATCTATGTCTCTCTTGTATTATGTATCTTCTATGTTTTATTTCTGCATTTGTTTTATTTTATTGCTTCGTGGTCCTATTTTTCTAACAACTGGTATCAAAGCGTAAGGTAACTCGTAGGAAAAGAGGGTTCCAAGTTCGAGTGGGAGCAATGTCGGAAGATGGAAAGTTTAGGGTCAAGAAATTTAATGGCCAAAACTACCAGTTATGGAAGATGCAGATGGAAGATTATTTATATCAAAAGGATCTAT
>JZKD02S2375349.1:279852-290264 GCA_000966675.3 Picea glauca | reverse complement strand
ATTTTCAAAAATTCATTTCTCCTCAACCATGAGGATCCACGTGACGTGCCACATACCACCGGAAACAACATGATGTATACTATCCATCCATGGGTGTTGTATATGCATGTGCATTGCCCTTCATTTCCAAATACCTTTATCAATCTTGTGGTCCAAAACCCATGACTAGGGTTGAAATCAATGACAACAACCAATTTTCCAAAAATCTCAACCTCTAACCAATATAGGAAGCATCTAATTGGAGAGAATCTCTCAAATCCAACTAGTTCCAACAACTTCCCAAAGACTAGGAAACATACTCTATTTAGAGATGAACTCTACCTAATTATGAAAATTAATCATAACAAGAACAAATATGATCACACCTAAGACAAGTAGGGAGTTACATATTCCAAGAGTTCCATCCCAATGTCTATGTTAGTCAATGGAAACGAGACACTTAAGACATTTTGGTGTTGATCCAACTAGTATTTTCATAGACCAAGGATAACTAAAGGAAATTATCACAGATCTTCAAGCAATTAATCCAAAATTATGATAAATTTTGTTGAAAAGAAAGATATAGATTTATGATATGTACTAGCAAAACAAAAAGTGTGAAAACCAACATATTTTTTAAAGTTAATGCCATGATGCTAACAATGATGATTATTGTCTAACGACAACAATTAAAATTTAGCTATCATTGTCAAGGATTGAAAATTGAAATCAAACTTACTTGATATATCTAATCACATCACTTTCTCCTTTATCATTATTCCTAGAGCTATTTTATAGCTTAAAAAATTCCTCTCCATACTTTTTACAATTATTTCCTTTTTCCTAAGGTTTTGTAGCTTTTAAAACAAATTACAAATGTAATTTATTACACTGATAGGCATACACCTATTGGAAATGGCCATAATTAATGGCCTTTTAATCATATATGACAATTTAGTGGACAAAATTTCATATGATTTGAATACTCTTCATCGTCACAAAAAATGAAAGGTTGTGATTTCAAGCATTAACTTCCTTGCATGACAAACGATGTTTTTCCGTCATTAAATTGGGTGATTAAGTTGATTATCATAACAATGATGGTTCACTTTAGATTTAGGTGTTTTACTGCGTTTAGGTTTTTTAATTTTCTTTGGTTTTTAGGTTTTTTACTACATTTAAGATTTTTTTATTTAGGTTTTTTACTGCATTCTCTCGGGTGGAAAACGTAATCACTTTCTCCTTCTCTCGGGTGGGAAATGTAATCGTAGTCACTTTCTCCTTATATCGGGTGGGAAACATAATCGTACTCACTTTATCCTTCTCTCAAATGGAAAACATAATCGTAATCACTTTTTCTTTCTCTCGGGTGGAAAACGTAATCGTAATCACTTTCTCCTCCTCTCGGGTGGAAAACATAATCAATTTCTTCTCCTCTTAGGCAGCAGGGCAACCTGAACACTAAACATTCTTTGTTAAATATTACACACTACGATGCTATGAAGTTTTGGATGAGTGTTGTTTATTTGCAGGATGAAATTTGTGTTAAAATATTGTGCTCGTTTAACCATAGACAATGGCACAACATTGTCACCCAACCGTAGGCACAAATACACCCCCAAGCACCTTAACCTTTAATAGAAAGGATGATTCTGGGAAGCAACACTAGAACCAATAGATAACCAAGAGAGAGAGAGAGATCGCCTTTCTCCAAAGGTAGAACACCAAGCATAAAGTACCAAACCACGAACAAAGACCAGTACCGAGTTGCAGCCTTTGCAACTGCACTCTTCCTCTATACTTGCACACCACTTTCTTGAGTGTTAGTGTGTTTCCAAATGAGCTCAAGAGCCTTCTATTTATACTAATATGGCTAGGTTAACATGTGTCTCTTCAAGCAGAGTCAACCTGTCCTTTTTCTGAGCTGACTTGTCTTCCAGGGTTTTCACACATCTATTTAGGTTTTCTCTTGCTTCCAAAATATTCTATTCTAGTCGAAGGTTTATCCATGGAGGTTAATACCTCCCAGGACTACCAAAACATCAACACTCCCTCTTAAATAGGGAGTTATTTAATGATGATGTTCCCTTCTAGTCTTCATAACCTTGCTTACTATGCCATGATCCTCTCATCATGGTTACATAGACCATGCTACTGGTGGTACCCTTACATCACACATGGCTACACCCATGTGGAACTATCAATCTCATCTAGGGGCCACGACCCGCTAGAGAACACTAGAGATACAAATCATAGTGTGTATCACCATCATCGTCATGGGATACACCCACATGATGTGCTCTCCCATGGATACACCCATGTCATGAGTATCATCATTACTATCATCAATATCCATCCATATCACATGGCATGGGAAATACCTACATGGTCTTGTTGACCGGTAGCATCACCAGAGATACATAGGCTATCTCATGATCACCCAGATCATATTATGAGCAACACCATCATAGCCATACAAGTTTTTGACTACACCACTAGCGTACCATACTGTCCCATTGGTGTAGCAACAACTCGGCATACTAGACCATCTCACTAGAGTAGCCTATAGCTCGACATAAATCCTACAACTCTGCATGAATCCTACAACTCGACATGAAGCCTACAACATGGCATGGCACAAAACCTACAATTCGGCATGAAGCCTACAACTCGTCACAAAGCCTACAACTAAATACGAAGGCCTACAACTCGGCACACAGGCCTACAACTCAGCACAAAGGCCTACAACTCGACATGAAGCCTACAACTCAGCACAAAGGCCTACAACTCGACACGAAGCCCACAACTCAGCATGAAGGCCTATAAATCAACAAGAAGGCCTACAAATCGACACAAATCCTACAACTCATCACAAAGGAATACAAATCGGCACAAAGGCCTACAACTCAGAATGAATACTACAACTCGACACAAATTCCTACAACTTGGCACAAAATCCTACAACTAGACACAAAGGCCTACAAGATCCTTCTTTTCGAATTATCCCATCAACTCCCTTTAACTGAGAGAATCCGTGAACCACACTTCTATCTTCTACATGTCCCTATTCTCCTGCAAAGTGTCATGAAACCTTACTTATTCCTAATCATTGAATCCCTTTGAATTTTGACTCCCTCTGAGTCCTTTCAAGTCTTCTTTTTATGTGGTAACCTTCCTAGAATATGTATAATAACCTGCCTGAAACAGAAACAACAAGAGAAAAATTATTTCCAATATAATATAATTTTATATAGGAACATATCAATTTCATGGTATTTCATTATATCATTACCAAGGTGTCATTCCTGAAAACAAGAATAAGAAATATCTCCTAGAGGAGATGTTAGTTCATATTGCATTTAAGTACAATAAACATTTATATTAATAGTACATGATAATAAGTATTCATTTGTTCCTAGCATTATTAAAATCTAAAGGATTTCAATATTTAAGAAGTAATAAAAATATCAAATCTGATATGCAAACATGGAGTTTGGTTATTATTCCGCTTGATTTTCTCTTCTGAGACAAGTATTATTTCCAACCAGGAGACTGTGTTGTTAAAATGAATGTATTAGATCTAAGATCTTTCTGGCTCTACGATTTCTTCTTGGACAAAGATCTGTTCTCTTTCCATAGATTCAGATTTGCAGTAGTTGATTTTTATTGTTTCTCCACATTCATGTGCTTGGAAGCTCCAAAAATCAAACTCTTCATCCTTTGGCACCTGCTCTTCAGTCTGTGGTTCCATAATTTTTCCCTTACTTCTTTGTAGAGATGATGCCAATCCTTGTCTTTCATGCTCTACCAAGAGACCACACTTTTGATGTGCCACTATGATTTTTTGGAGGAATTCATGATTGTCTTTGACTTTGACCTTGACCAATCTTTTGACTTTGACCAATCAAACCTTTACTTTGACTAGTCAAACACTGACTTTGACCAAAAAATTCAACTTTGTCATTTTTTATAGTTGAGGGCACCAGGAGATGTGTTGGGTTAGGGCACACTAAGATAACCAAAAATTAGTCCCAATACTTCACAAAAAAATTCACTACAACTGGTACTGCAATTGGTGTTAGCACTGCAATCGATGTAGCAAATGGCACTGCAACTGGTGCTGCAACTAACACTGTAACTGACACTACAACTAGCACGGAAGAACAAGCATGAAGGAACTGGCACTACAACTGCAATTGTGCTACAATGAGCTTGATAGAGAGTTGTGGATCTACCTTCCAGTGGTTAGATTGTTCTGAAGGTGGTGTGGGCCCATAACCTATTAGAATATTGTGCTTGTTTAAGCATAGACAATGTCACATCATTGTCACCCAACCATCGGCACAAAGCCACCCCCGAGTACCTTAACCTTTGAGAAAAAGAGTGATTCTGGGAAGAAGCACTAGACCCAATGGATAACCAAGAGAGATAGAGAGAGTGCACCTTTCTCCAAAGGTAGCACACCAAGCAGAAAGTCCCAAACCACAAACCAAGACCAATACCTAGTTGCAATCCTTGTAACTACACTCTTCCTCTAGACTTGTGCACCACTTTCTTAAGTGTGAGTGTGCTTCCAAATTAGCTCAAGTGCCTTCTATTTATACTAATATGGCCAGTTGAACATGTGTCTGTTCAAGCAGGTCTGACCTATCCTTTTCTGCATATAATATTTCAATATTACTTATTTTGCTGAGCCGACTTGTCTTCGATGGTTTTCATACATCTGTTTAGGTTTTCTCTTGCTTCCAAAATATTCTATTATATTCAAAGGGTTATCCATGGAGGTTAATAACTCCCATAGCTACCAAAACATCAACAATTAGTGGAATGGATGAAAATGATAAAAACATTAATGAAATGAAAAGACTCTTAGACTCTTTTCACCATGTATATTTAACAATGATTTTAGTGGACGAAGATGGATAAATGGTTACAAGCAAGGAACAAAAATTCTAGAGTGCAATCAAGATACATAACAAAAAATTTGAAGCAAAGGAATTGGTGTTGCACTTGATCATGGGTTCAAATGAACAAAGAAAAAAGGAATTTCTCGAAACAGAACCATGGTTATCTTAATGTGTAAATAATTACTGTTATCATAACCACTACAAATTGAACTATTTGTGTAGTCATTATTGGATTCGATATTATTTATATATTATAATTGAAGTGATTTATTTATTATTTATTTATTATAATTTAGGTGATTTTTTTGCTTCATGGACAGTTATTAGTTTTTCCATTTTTAAAAAAAATGTAAAAGGATTGTTTATTTTGAAAATTATTATGTAAGACTGTTTATTTTATATTGATATTAATATTGATATTAATATTAAAAACTCTTTAAATTAATATTGATGAAACAATAAGCTCTCTAAATTAATATTGATGAAACAATAAGCCCACATGGGTTTGGTCTAGTGGCCAGCGAACGTACTGTTAAGGCGTTTGTGCTATTACGCAGGTCATGAGTTCAAACCTCAATTTATCTGGAGGCATGCTTGTGGAATGTATGATTCTCCCTAGGGGTTATAAAGTAACCGACAAGATTCGACCCCGTGTCACGCGAGTACGATAATGTCGTCGTTATCGATTCCCCTAGTCATAAAAAAAAATAATTGATGAAACAATAAATATAATGGTCCAGGAAATAGTGAATGTAAATCTTCTTAATAGCAATAAAAAATTGTATCTTTGTCACAAACGAAAATTTTTATTAGAATTTTTTTCAAAACAACTTCACCAAATCTTTCATTTTGCAATGTGTTAACATTGCATTATGAGGAGCATAACCCAATGTTGCAATGTGATGAAGTTGGATGTCGCAAAGTGATGAACACAACTCAACATCACAATGTGAAGAACATATCCCCATGCCCAATTTGAATGTAACCTTTCACCAACATCACATTGTGATGGAATCCAACATAACCCCTTGTCGTAATTTGATGAGCATATCGCGTTGTTGAAATATGATGAACAAACCTTGACGTCACAATCTAGGTTACAACCCAATGTTGCAATGTAATTTACAAAATGCAACGGTGAACTAAGAAATACAAATTTGTACATCCCATTGTGATAAAGATAGCCCAATGTCGCAATGACATGAACATACCCGATGTCTTAGAGTAAAATTGGTGGACACATCCCAACATCACAATGTCACGATCATAACCTGACGTTGTAATGTAACAAAAAAATACATCATCACAATGTCATTACCATAATCTGTTGAGCATACACCAATGCCTTTATCTTACCTACAAAACCCAATGGAATAATGTGACGTACAAAACCCAATATCACAATGTGACTTACAAAACCCAATGTGACTTATAGAACACAAACTTCACATACAAATCCCAATGTCACAATGAGATGAACATAACCCTAGATCACAATGTGACGATCATAACCCTAGTACACAATGTGACGATCATTACCCTTCATCTCATTCTAACATACAAATCCCAATGTTGTGATGAGATGAACATAACCCTTTGTTGAAATGTGGAAATATTAACCCTAAGTCGCAATGTGATGATCATACCTCAACATCACAATATGATGATCATAACCCCACATCATAATGTGACGATCATACCGCAACATCACAGTATAACGATCAAAATCCCACATCCTAATGTGACCCATATTCATCCATATGTCGATAATAGTAAACCCAAGTCAACCATAAGGTGACCATATTTAACCATCGTCAATTAGAGTTGAAAATAGTCAACCTTGCTCAACCAAAATCAACCATGGTCAACCGTAGGTAATATATATCAACCATTGTCGACATGGTCAACATAGTTAACCATACTCAACCATGTTGAACCAATGTAAAAAATGGTCAAACATAGACAACTATAGTCAAACATAGTCAATTATTGTATTTTGTAGTTAGTTATGCTTAACCATTTAAAACAAAGGGTACATAGTAAACCATATTTAACCATAGTCTATCATGTTCAAATATATTTAAACATGGACAACCATAATCTTACATGGTCACCCATATTCAACCATATGTCGACCAAAAGAAACTTTTCTCAACCATAACTTGACCATACTTAACCATAGTCAACCATAGTTAACCATGGTCATCCATAGTCAACCAAAATCAACCATGGTAAACCAAAATCAACCTTGGTCACAATGTCAAGATCATAACATGACATTGTAATGTAACAAACAAAAGGAAACGTCACAATGCCATGACACTAATCTTTCAAAAATACCCTAATGTCTTTATTTGTCATACAAAATCAAATGGCATAATGTGATGTACAAAACCCAATGTCACAATGTGACTTATAGAACACAACTTCACATGAAAATCCCAATGTCACAATTATATGAACATAACCCTACATTGCAATGTGATGATCATTACCCTACATTGTAATGTAACATACAAATCCCAATGTCGCAATGAGATGAACATATCCCTATGTTGCAATGTCAGGATCATGCACCAACATCGCAATGTGACAATCATAGCCATATGTCATAATGTGACCTATAGTCATCCATATATCGACCATAGTAAACCCAAGTCAACCATAAGCTAATCGTATTTAACCATTTTCAACCAGAGTTGAACATAGTCAACCATGCTCAACATAAATCTATCATGGTCAACCATAGACAATGTATATCAACCATTCTTGACATGGTTAGCATAGTTAACCATACTCAACCATGTTTAACCATTTCTAAAAAATGGTCAACCATAGGAAACCATAGACAACTATATTCAAATAGAGTCAACTATAGTATTTTATAGTCAACTATGCTCAGCCATGGTAAACAAAGTCAACATGGTAAACCATAGTCAACCATAGGCTAACATGGTCAACTATAATTAAACATGAAAAACTATGGTCGGCCATATTCTTACATGATTACACATAGTCAACCATATGTCAACCATAATAAACTCTCCTGGACCATAACTTAAGCATAGTTAACCATAGTTAACCATAGTCAACCTTAGTCTACCATAGTCAACCATTGTCAACCATACTCAACCATATTCAACCATGGTAAACTATACTCAACCATGAACAACCACATTCAACCATTCATGCTCAACCATGGGAAACCATGGTCCACCATGGTGAACCATATTCTACCATGGTTAACCATGGTCAACCATTTTTAACCATAGTCAACCATGCTCAATGATGGTCATCCATATTCTACCATGGACAACCATGGTCCAGCATACTCAACCATGGTCAACCAAATTCTACCATACACAACCATAATCATTCATAATCAACGTTAGTCAACCATAGTTAACCATGGTCAACCATCATTAATCGTAGGAAAACATAGTCAACCATACTCAACCATGGTCAACCAAATTCAACCATAGTCATCTATAGAAAACCAAGTTCAACCATAGTCAACTAAGGTCAACCATCATTAACCATAAGAAACCATACTCAATCATAGGCAACCATACACAACCATACTCAACCATAGTTAACCATGGTCAACCATACTCAACCATGGGAAACCATGGACAACTATAGTCAACTATGATCAACCGTACTTGACCATGGTCAACCATGGTCAACAATACTCAACCATGGTCAACCATACTCACCCATAGTTAACCATACTCAACCATGGTGAACCATATTCAACCATAATCATTGACAGCCAACTAAGGTCAACCACAGTTAACTATGGTCAACCATCATTAACCATATGCAACCATACTCAACCATTATCAACCATGTTTAAACATACTCAGTCATGGTTAACCAAGGTCAACCATGGTCATTCGTGCTCAACCACTTTCATCCATAGTCAACCATGTTCAACCATAGTTACCCATAGTCAACCAAAGTTGACTATGTTCATCGATAGTCAACCATAGCCTACTCACCATAGTTAATCATGGTCAACTGGACTCAACCATTGTGAACCCTACTTAAGCCATGGGCATCCATGGTCAACCATATTCAACCATACTCTCCCATAATCAACCATAGTTAACCTCGGGAAATGTGTCACATTTTTTACGTCATTTTTCATGTTGGCTCAATTTTTGTGTCCATTGTTGGGTGATTTTTCGGCACATGGGTTTTGTTGATGGTTTTTTATTTTCGGTTAAGGAATTAGGGTTGATGACTAATCTCGGTCATTGGGTTAGGTTTTTGGATGTCGTTGGCTCCTATATGTATATTGTATTGTAAAAAATGTATCATATGAATGAATATAGAATATGTTGGTTTTCCCGATTTGGATTTCCAAGGGAAAAATCTCTGTGTAATGTTTTTATTTGTCATTGTAGATTTTTTGTTCTTTTATTGAAAATATGCTTGCAATAAATATTGTACAAGGTTAAAATATACATTTGGTATCATAGCTTTGTTGGATTCAGGGGGACGACTTTGTGGTCAAGGGTTTGGCTCGAGACGGTGATAAGCCTTGTTATAGTGGGAGATCTGTGGTATTGATTTTTCAGGTGAAAATAAATGGTGAGAAATTAGAAAATGGAGATCGAGAAGTTTAATTGGAAAAGTTTTGAGCTCGGGAAACTCAATATGGAAGATCTGTTGGTGGATGGAGATCAGGCGATCGTGGTATATATAGGTATTGCACCTACAGGAACTTCAGCAGATGACTGGAAAAAGTTGGATCGGAAGGAAACGAGCACAATCTGACTGTGTCTCTTAGATTCAGTATGACTGAATGTGTCAAAGGAAGATACAACCAAGGATTTATGGGATAACTTGGGGAAGTTGCATCAGTCTAATTCCCTAATAAATAAACTATTCCTGAGAAAGAAGCTATATAACCTGAGGATGAGAGATGGAGACTCGGTGGTAGATAATTTAATGGCTTCAATACTGTGGTAAGTCAGTTAGTACATGTTGAGATTAAAATTTCAGATGAAGATAAGTGTATTAGTTTATTGTGTTATTTACTAGACTTGTTGGATATTCTGGTTGTGGTTATAGGTACTAATACAACTTCCTTGAAGTTTGATGAAGTGGTCTCATCCTTGTTGTCGGAGGGGATGAGACAGAAGAATATGGAAGGAGAGAGCACATATGCATTATTTTCAAGAGGACAATCCCATGAAAGAAATAGATCTAAGTTATAAAATGGGAGATCTAAGTCTAAGGGTAGATCTAAATATCCTAGAAAGTTTGTGAAGGTATGTTGGAGATGTGGAAAATAAGGGAACTATAAGAAGTAGTGTAGATCCAAAGTTGAGAAAAATAAGAGATATGAAGAATCTCCTTATATAGAAGAAAATACCTCCAAGGAAGATGTTAAGCCCTAATACTGGCTCATTACCCCTTAATTGGGGCATATTATATTAGTAATGTTATTTTATTTATATCAGCTTTAGGCCATTAGTTGTAATTATACCTCCTAGTCTCCTATATATACCAAGGAGA
>JZKD02S2375349.1:252590-275015 GCA_000966675.3 Picea glauca | reverse complement strand
GGGCATGTTAAGCCCTAATATTGGCTCATTACCCCTTAATTGGGGCATATTATATTAGTAATGTTATTTTATTTATGTCGGCTTTAGGCCATTAGTTGTAATTATACCTCCTATTATCCTATATATAACAAGGAGACATTTTCATTTTGAATCATCTTGTACTTGAACATTTAAGTGGGGTAAAAGGAGGTTGCCCCCTCAAGAGGCTTATTATCTGAAATTATCTCTTTTTCAAGGCGTTGAGTACTTTTTCTGAGGTTTTTCTATCTATATTGGTATTTGGTTCTTAACAGAAGAAGGAGGGTATGTGTACTTGGCTTCTTCAAGAACACATGTAGATCATGAGGCATGGTTGGTTGAATCAGGTGCATCCTTTCACATGACTCCCCACAGGGAGTGGTTCTGTGAATATGACAGGTATGATGGAGGTAATATTTTCTTAGGTGATGACTTGAAAACGAGGATGATAGGTCAAGGAAAATTCAAGTTGAGGCTCATAGATGGAAGGATTAGAACACTAACTCGTGTTTTTCACATCCCAGGATTTTCTAGAAATTTCATTTATGTAAGCAAAATAGATGATGCAGGGGTAAAAAAAATATTTGAAAATGAAACCTGTAGGATGGTTCGAGGAGCAATGTTGTTGTTGAAGGGAGTTTGGTTTGGAACTCTGTATAAGCTACAAGGAAGAACTATTAGTGATGGGTGTAATAGTTCCATTGTTCCTGATATTGGAGTTGAAGAAGAAGGAACTCCTACAGTCTCTGGAGAAAAGGTTATGCTATGGTATCAAAGACTAGGGAATATCGAAGAGAAGGGTCTTCGACTACTACGTGATAAATGTATGGTTGAAGGTATGTCTAATTGCTCTTTGGATTTTTATTTTTGTGAACATTTTTTACATGGGAAACATAATCAGGTAAGATTCCCATCTGGTGCAATGAGGGAAGAAGCAATTTTACAGCTAGTTCACAGTGATGTTTTTGGACCTGTGTCAGTCTCATCATTGGGAAAATCTATGTACTATGTCTCATTTATAGATGAATTCTCTAGGAATACTTAGATATATTTCCTTAGGAAGAAATATGAATTCTTTAACTTGTTTAAAGAGTTTAAGGCTCTTATTGAGAATCAAATAGGGAAATGAATTAAGGTGTTGAGGACATATAATGGCAGAGAGTTTTGCGAGAATTAATTTGAATAATTATGTAAGAAGTGAAGTATAGAAAGGAAGAATACTACTCCATATACACCTCATCAGAATGGAGTTGCAGAAAGGATGAACATGACGTTGATGGAAAAACCAAGGTGCATGCTTAGTGGTGTCGAGTTAGGTAAGAATTATGGGTAGAGGTAGTGGGTATTGCATGTTACTTGGTCAACATATCACCCTCATCAGTGTTGGATGATAAGACTCCATAAGAGGTATGGACTGGTAAGAAACCTTCTCTCTCACATATCAAGTTATTTGGTTGTGAAGCATAATGTGTTCATGTTCCAAAGGAAAACATGAGTAATCTATATAAGAAGGCTGCAAAGCATATCTTTATTGGGTATACAGATTGTCTCAAAGGTTATAAGCTTTGGAACCCATAAACTAAGAAGGTAGTGTATATCCTAGATGTGATATTTAGAGAAATGAATAATGTTGTTAAACAAGAAGTCCTACCAAGTAAGGAAGAACCATATAAAATAGAGTTTGATTTAAAGGATGATGAATCATACTCTACATAAGAACATGAATCAAAAGAAGAATATCCTCATACGCCAGAATTGAGGAGATCGGTTCGAAAAATAAGGCTACCGGAAAGGTATACTCCATCTGATTTCCGTTCAAATTTTGCTTT
This sequence comes from Picea glauca, assembly GCA_000966675.3. Lineage (NCBI taxonomy): Eukaryota > Viridiplantae > Streptophyta > Pinopsida > Pinales > Pinaceae > Picea > Picea glauca. The sequence continues at coordinate 273,168 of JZKD02S2375349.1, read as the reverse complement.
GTGTATTACTGATGATGATCCTAGAACTTTCAGGGAGGCACTAGATTCAAATGATGGAAAGCTCTGGAAAAAGGCCATGGATGAAGAATGGAAACCTTGGATAAGAATAAGGCTTGGGATCTAGTGGATTTGCCGATTGGAAAAAATCCCATTGGAAGAAAATGGGTATTTAAAAGGAATTTGAATGCAGAAGGAAAAGTGGAGAAATAAAAATCTTGGTTAGTACAAAGGGTTATTCCTAGGTTGATGGAATTGATTTTGGTGATATTTTGTCTCCTATTTCCAAGTTAACTTCTATAAGATTTATGTTATCTGTTACTGTTGCATTTGATTTTGAGGTAGAATAGATGGATGTGAAGACAACATTCCTACATGGGGATCTGGAAGAAGAAATCTATATGAAGTAGCGAAAAGGATTTGTTGTGAAGGGAAAGAAGGAGCTGGCATGCAAGCTGAAAAATTCCTTGTATGGTTTAAAAAAATCACGAAGGATGTAGTATCAAAAATTTGATACTTATATGTTCGGACTTGGCTTCACAAGAAGCAAAGAGGATCATTGTGTGTATTTTAAATTAATTAGTGATCATTTGATTTATTTGGTCTTGTGTGTGGATGACATGTTGTTAATAGGAAATAACAAGGAGATTATCCAGGATGTGAAAACTCAGTTGTCCTCTAAATTTTACATGAAGGATCTCGGTGCTTCAAATTTCATTTTGGGAATGAAAATTAAAAGAGATCAGAAAAAGGAGGAAACCCTGGTTAAATCAGAGAAAATATGTCGAGACAATATTGTAGAGGTTTAATATGCAGGAATGTAAACCGGTCAAGGTTCCTATTCCTTTTGGTGTAAATTTATCTGTGGATCAGTGTCCCAAGACACGGGAAGAGGAGGAGGACATGTTTCATGTTCCATATGCGAGTGTAGTTGGAATTTTGATGTATGCAATGGTATTTACTAGACCATACATTGCACGTGTAGTGGGCATTTTGAGCAGGTATATGTCAAAACCAGAGAAGGAGCATTGGATAGCAGTTAAAATGGTTTTCGAGTATTTGCGTGGCACTGCTAGCTATGGATTGTGCTACCAAGGAAGACCGAGATTGGATAGAGTGTTGGATATAAATGGATTTTTGGATGCATACTGGGCTGGAGATTTGGATTGTAGGATATCTACAAGTGGGTATGTGTTTAAACCGTTTGGAGGAGCAATAAGTTGGATGAGAAAAAGATAGGTTGTAGTGGCACTTTCAACTATAGAAGATGAATACGAGGCAACCACTCATGCAAGTAAGGAAGCAATATGGTTATAAAGATTGTGTTTGAGTATTGGTTTGGTACAACAATATGTAAGGATATATTGTGATAGTCAGAGTGCAATTTTTCAGGAAAAGAACCCGACTAATCATTCAAAGACAAAGCATATTGATATTCAATATCACTTTGTGAGATACATTGTTGAAGAAAATAAAGTGTTGTTGATGAAGGTGGACACTTTGAAGAATGTTGCAGATTCATTAACAAAATATGTGATCACTGAGAAGTTCTCTTGGTGTAGAGGATCCATGGGCATTGTTGGCTTGGATTGTTGACTATGTAACCCTGTAACCCCCTGTATGCAAAGAAAACAACAAGTGGGAGAATGTTGGGTATGTGTTATATTCTTTGCACAAGTAGTAGTGTCTACGTTGCATTGGGTGCACAGAGGAGTTTGAGGAGGGGGGGTGGTAGGCCCCCCCTTGCGAGGTGCAAGGGCAAAACCCCTGAAAAAACTTGTTTGCCTTGGGAAACGTGTCACATTCTTTGCCTCATTTTTCGTGTTGCCTCAATTTTTTGTGTCCATTGTTGGGAGGTTTTTCAGCACATGGTTTTTGCCGATGGTTTTCTATTTCCGGTTAAGGAACTAGGGTTGTTGACTAATCTCGATCATTGGGTTAGGGTTTTGGATGTCGCTAACTCCTATATGTATATTGTATTGTAAACAATGTATCACATGAATGAATATAGAATATGTTGGTTTTCCCGGTTTGGGTTTCCAGGGGAAAAATATCTATGAATGTTTGTATTTTCCATTGTATCTTTTTTGTCATTTTACTGAAAATATGTTTGCAGTAAATATCATAAAAGGTTAAAATCTACAAAAACTATCCCACCGTAGCAGGGTTATTTCAAATAAAGAACAATATTACCTAGTGCACTACAAAAATAAGGACGCACCGGGAAATAATGACGCACAGTAATATCATTCTTTTAAAAATACATGGTACAAAATGTAACATTGGAAGCACCGATGTGTTGTTAGTAGAGTGCACCGTCATATGGTTAAATAAAAAACATTTATGCAACAATGTAGGATTGTGTCAAAAAAAATATACTGGTGCCCTCCATTGTATCATGCACATCAGTACGCACCAGTGCTACAATATGGAACACAGTTTTAGGGTTAATTTCCAAATTTAGGCGATGCAGTCTATAAACCCAAGCGCACTGGGGCGTCTATTTTTATACTGCATCATGTCATTCTTAAACAATTTTTTTTCACTATTGTAGTTTTTCAAAAAAATAAAAGGCAATGCACTATGGATTCATATATGCACCGGTGCACACACAAACACATGCACACCATGCTAGTTGTTAGTCCCTAAAGTTTCACTTGACTGTGAGAGGGAAAGATAGGGAATCATCAAGTTATTGCATTGGTATTTATGAAGGGTTTTCTGAATAGGTTTTTAGAAAGTGGTTGAAAGTTGGTTCAAGAATTCAGGAATAAGCACATAACTCAAATGTAAAAGGAAGTAAACATCCCACTGATTTAGTAAATGGTAGTCACCTTAATAGATCGGAAATGTAAATAAAGAAGGGAATGTATGAGAGTATCTAGTTTGTCAAATCACATATGTATTTCTTATTTCAATATATCATTAAGAAACAAGAACATGTACTTGAAAACAATCTTGATTATAAACAAAAACAACAAAGTGTTCATTGTGTTACTTAAAATCAAGAAATCATATGCATTGCAACAAAATAAATGAATTTAAGTAAGAAAAGAAATAGAATAAAATATGAAAGAGGAAATGACCATAAACATGCCTTTTCCATTTAGTATCAATATATAATATAATCTTGTCTTACAATGGACTTTTACAAAAAGGTCCTTGAATGCCCAACTAATCGACCTTTTACTTTTCCTTCTACCTTGTTTATATAGTAAGAATACATATTTATGATGATCCAAAAGAAATGGATCGGAAAACCTCCTCATACATATTTATTTTCTTGTTTCAAATAATCAAGGAGAAGATCATATCTGATCTCCAAGTCGAATTGATGAAGTGGCTTGTTAACTATTGTCCATGAGATTTTTTTGGAAGATAAATCTGGCAATTTCCTGAAAAATAGGGTCCAGAAATATCTTCGTATCTCCAAAAATGTGATAGTTGTGTAAAAACCAAGAGATTTTTCTATGAAGGGGTGCATTCCCATAAAAAATCTCTTTTGGTTTCCAAAAATTCATCTCAATATGCTTTGAAACCTCGCCCAAAATTGGTCACTAAAACATGAAATCATTTATTGTGAAATATCTAAAAAATAGGCCTCAAAGATATATTCGAATATCTTAAAATATGATAGTTGTGTAAAAACTAAGAGAGGTTTTTGTGAAGGGTCTCATTACCAACAAAAACCTCTTTTTGTTTATAAAACTACATCTCCATCATTTCAGAAACTTCTCTTGACGATAAATACTATAACAGGAAAAACAAAGTATTTCATGTATTTAATTTTTGTCTTTCTTCTTTCTATTTCCATCATGGGCTCTAGGTGTTCTTCAAATGGATAAAGGAGGTTCGAGAATTTCTTAATTTAATTTATTACTTTGAAGATGATCCACTACCAAACCCCTCTCCTTCAACAATTTTTTATTTTTTAATTTCTGGAAAATCCTGTAACTAGTTTATTTCTGGAAAGGAATCATTTTTCTCATCATCTTATGTGCCTTTGAGTGCAGATTTAGAAATTGAAACTGATCTTATGGTTTCCCTAGTTAAAGGTCTTCTGGATTACTGTGCAATCTACTTTCTGTTTTCTTGTTTCTTCTTCAAGTCTTCATATTCCTTCTCTGTCCTGTGTAAAGAAGATGTCACTGCCTGTTTTTTGATCTCCTTCTTAGAATCCTCTAAATTATCTTCTATAATTATGACATTCCCCTTCTTGATGGAAGGATGAAACATTGTTTTTGAATTCAGTTTAAATTTATTGGCAACTCTGGTAGAATGCCTTCTCAGGCATTTAGGTTAAGGTGTTTTCTTTTTACTCTATTTTTTACCCTTTGCAGTCTTCTTACCTGTAGATTGTTGTTTCTGTTTGACTAGAGTGTGAATTGGACTTGTGGTTTAATATTCATATTCATCGAATTCCTTTTTTATATTTGGTTCAAGATATATGTCAGCCTCTTCATTCATTTTAGGCTTCTTACCTCAACTAGTAGGGTCTTTATCATCATCTTTACCTACAAGAAAATCACCAATAGCTTACAGGGTTTGTAATTTCCTCTTGCCAACACAAGTTACCCTAGCTACAAGTGAATCTTCTTTCATTAAAATTTCGGTGGCTTAAGAGGTCTATTTCTCTTTTACAAGTTTCTTCCCCTTGACAGTTTTGGATTTGGTTGGGTGTAGATTCGGTTTTAAGGACTAGATTAACTAGTCCCAAGATCTTTGGACTTCATTTAAGGAGAAGATTACTAATGTTCTAATCAAAACTTTATGAAGAAGACTGCTTTTTGATGTAGGAGGATGGGACTAGATCCTCTTAGACATATTGGATAAACTTTTTAATAGAAAATAGGGTAAATTAAGAGGGTAATCACCATTTACATGAATCAACTATCCAATATGATAGAGATGGACCAGAGAAAACCTGCCTTCACATGTAATGTATCTATGGATAATCAACAAGTAAGTGTGCCACTCTTTCCTTACCCAGCTATGTGGTGTATTGTTACTCCAGTTAGGGTTTTGCTTCTCTGGAATTAAAAAATGATTCACAAACTCCATGGCAACATTTTCCTTCTTCCACCATATTTCCCCATACACTAGTAATATGCAGGCTTTATCAATAGAATTCTTTGTCATGTGTATTATAAGTTTTCCAACTAAAGATTCGAAGCCATCAAAATTCTTTGCAAACGACATTGAGATACATTCGTCATGACCTTGGAATGTTGAGAAAAAATCGAACCAACCAGTGTCCTTGAATTTATGCACCATCTTAGGAAATTCTTCGAGCAATTTTGTTCCTTTAGGATCCAATCGGATTATCAGGCCACTCTTTTTGGGTGCCATATTGTTGATACGATCCTATAGACAATTCTGAGAATATCAAGGATTGAATCTCCAATTCCCGATAGCTGTTAAAAACTATAATTTATATCTTTACCTGCAAACCCTGCGTAGAACAACAAACATGCAAAAATATGTAGATAATGATTTCATTCATGATAATCGGGCATGTTGATTTGATGTTTTCTTTTTACTCTGTATTTTACCCTTTTCAATCTTCTTACCTGTAGATTGTTTTTTCTATTTGGTTGGAGTCTGAATTGGACTTGTGGTGTAATTTTCATATTCTTCAAATTCCCCCTTTATATTTGGTTCAAGATAAATGTCAGTATATTCATTCGTTTTAGGCTTCTTACCTCAAGTAGTAGTGTATTTATCATCGTATTTACCTACAGGAAAATCACCAGCACATGTGAATCTTCTTTCATTAAAATTGTGGTGGCATGAGAGGTCTGTTTCTCTTTTACAGGTTTCTTCCCCTTGATAGTTTTGGATTTGGTTGGGTGTAGATTCGGTTTTAAGGAGTGGATTAAAAAGTCCCAAGATCTTTGGACTTCATTTAAGGAGAATATTACTAATGTTCTAATCAAACCTTGATGAAAAAGACTATTTTTTGCTGTAGTGGGATGGGACTGGATCCTCTTAGACATATTGGATAAATACTTTAATAGAAAATAGGGTAAATTAAGAGGGTAATCACTATTTACATGAATCAAAAGTTTAATATGATAGAGATGGACCAAAGAAGACCATCCTTCATATGTAATGTATCTTTTTGGGTGCCATATCATTGATATGATCCTGTAGACAATTCTGAGAAGCTCTACGGTTGAATCTTCAATTCCCGAGAGCTATTAAAAGCTAGAATTTATCTCTTTACCTGCAAACCCTACGTAGAACAACAAACATGAAAAAATAGGTAGATAATGATTTCATTCATGATAATCAAGAATGTTGATTTGATGTTTTCTTTTTACTCTGTTTTTTACCCTTTCCAATCTTCTTACCTATAGATTGGTGTTTCTGTTTGACTAGAGTCTGAATTGGACTTGTGGTGTAATCTTCATATTCATCAAATTCCCTCTTTATATCTGGTTCATCATAAATGTCAGTCTCTTCATTCACTTTAGGATTCTTACCTCAATTAGTAGTGTCTTTATCATCATCTTTACCTACAAGAAAATCACCAATAGCTTACTGGGTTTGTAATTTTATCTTACCATCACAAGTTACCCTAGCTACAAGTGAATCTTCTTTCATTAAAAATTCAGTGGTTTGAGAGGTCTATTTCTCTTTTACAGGTTTCTTCCCCTTGACATTTTTGGATTTGGTTTGGTGTAGATTCGGTTTTAAGGATTGGATTAACTAGTCCTAAGATCTTTGGACTTCATTTAAGGAGAATATTATTAATGTTCTAATCAAACCTTGATGAAAAAGACTGTTTTTTGTTGTAGCGGGATGGGACTGGATTCTCTTAGACATCTTGGATAAATGTTTTAATAGAAAATAGGGTAAATTAAGAGGGTAATCACCATTTACATGAATCAAAAGTCTAATATGATACAAATGGACCAGAGAAAACATGCCTTCACATGTTTACAGGTCTTCTAGAGTATTATGCAATATGCTTTCCCTTTTCTTGTTTCTTCTTCAAGTCCTTAGATTCCTTCTATGTCTTGTGTAAAGAAGATTCCAATCCTGTTTTTTATCTCCTTATTAGAATACTCTGAATTATCTTCTATAATTATGATATTCTCCTTCTTGATCGAAGGATGAAACATTTATGTTCAATTCAATCTAAATTTATTGGCAGCTCTGGTAGAATTCCTTCTAGGGAATTTATCCATAGGTGTTTTCTTTTTACTCTGTTTTTTACCCTTTGCAGTATTCTTACATGTAGATTGTTGTTTATGTTTGACTGGAGTTTGAATTGGACTTGTGGTGTAATCTTCATATTCATCAAATTCCCTCTTTATATTTCGATCGGGATAAATGTCATTCTCTTCATTCATTTTAGGATTCTTACCTCAACTAGTAGTGCCTTTATCATCATATTCACCTACAGGAAAATCACCAATAGCTTACTGGGTTTTTAATTTTCTCTTTCCAACACAATTTACCCTAGTTGTAGGTGAATCTTCTTCCATCAAAATTTCGGTGGCCTCAGAGGTATGTTTCTCTTTTACAGGTTTCTTCCCTTGATAGTTTTGGATTTGGTTGGCTATAGGTTCGGTTTTAAGGACTGGATTAACCAGTCCCAAGATCTCTGGACTTCATTTAAGGAGAATATTACTAATGTTCCAATGAAACCTCGATGAAAAACACTTCTTTTTGATGTAGTGGGATGGGACTGGATCCTGTTAGCCATCTTGGATAAAAATTTTAATAGAAAATAGGGTAAATTAAGAGGGTACTCACCATTTACATGAATCAACAGTCTAATATGATACAGATGGACCAGAGAAAACCTGTCTTCACATGTAATGTATCTGTGGATAATCAACAAGGCAGTGTGCCACTCTTTCCTTACCCAAATATGTGGTATACCCTTGCTCTAGTTAGGGTTTTTCTTCTCTAGAATAAAAAAATGATTCACAAACTCCATGACTACATTTTCCTTCTTCCACCATCTTTCCCCATACACTCGTAATCTGCATGCTTTAGAAATAGAATGCTCTGTCATGTGCATTAGAATTTTTCCAACTACAGATTCAAAGCCATCAAATTTTTGTGCAAACGTCATCGAGATTTGTTCGTCATGACCCTGTAATGTTAAGAAAAAGCTAAACCAACCAGGGTCCTTCAATTTCTGAGCCATCTGAGGAAATGCTTCGAGCAATTATGTTCCTTCAGGCTCCAATCTGATTATCTGGCCACTCTTTTTGGGTGCCATATCATTGATATGATCCTGTAGACAATTATGAGAAGATCGAGGGTTGAATATTCAATTCTCGAGAGTTGTTAAAAAAATAATTTATCTCTTTACCTGCAAACCCTGCATAGAACAACAAACATGCAAAAATAGGTAGATAATGATTTCATTCATGATAATCGGGCATGTTGATTTGATGTCGAGGTGGAGAGTACAACTCAATCCTCCAAATATAGTTGTTATCATACGAATAACATCCTGAAATAGATCATAAAGAGGTATGCAGATCCTCTAATAATGATTTAAAATGTTAGGACACGATCTGGGCAGGGTGGCGCATGCAGAACAATGATTATTTTCGGCACTGCAGGAATAGCGCTATTCTTGCAGCGCTTTTTCTAACTTGGCAAAATTTGAAAATTCAAATAATGAAACAATAAGTGATGTGACAAAGAATTCTCATATAAAATCCTGATATTTAAAAACCTCAAAAATCATTTAAAATGCGCAATAAAGATTGACAAATAATATTCCAAGCCAAGAATGGAAAAACAATTTTTAACAAAAAATCATGGAAAATGGGTAGAACAGGGACTAAGGACATTCAATCAGTAAAAAACAAGGCTAAGGACTAACAGTGGCTCCTTCTGGAGATAAATTTTCATGATGAATCTTTAAGAACTTGTTGACCAATGCCTTCACATCCCTCATCATCATCAACTTTTACTATAATTATTTCCCTGTCCAGCCATTCTTTTATTTGCAATCCAAAAATAACAACCACAAAACTACAAGTAGTCTTTCCATTGGTCTATGGAGTCCTTATTCTTGCATACTAAAAAACTTGACACTACTCTCATACTGTAAATTGATCTTCAAACTGAAACCAACATGCTCAAAAATAAATCTTATTTATGTACAACTCCTACACAATTAACCAATCAGTTCCTTGATCAGGTCACATCAAACTTCCAATGAAAGCATGAAAGCATTTGACTGACAAGATGGTCTTCTTCCTTGTAATTAAATAAGAAAATGTAGGAAAAATGAGATGTTTGTAGTAAAAAATGAATGGGCAACCCATAAATACAACTGCAATTTGCTTTAATTCCAAATGCTGCAAAATTGTGAACCTTTGGAAACACTGAATCCATGTAGATGGCTACTGGATCATATATAATATGACAAAAGTCCAACTCATGAAAGAACCCAAACTTCTCCCTGCAATTTCTGTTGTATTTGTGAGACCATAATCCAGTTGATTTCCTCGAAACAACACATGAACATCACTTGTTTTATGACAGTGAACAACAACATCTTGGATAGGCTGATTTCCTTCATCTATTTCTCCAACATTAGATTCATACTCATCAAAAACGAGCTCACTATTGCATAGGTCAATGAATGTTGATGTGAAATTTTGCTCTTCTCCATTTTCATATTCATCATATACATGTTGACTATAAAAAAATTCTGAATTTTGAAATTCACAAAAAATTGTTTCATTATGCTCTTCAAAGAAAGAACATAAATGAACAACCTGATATTTTGGAACAAAAAATTCATTATGAAAATCGAATAAATTTGTTGTCATACTATCCATGACACATAATCAACAACATCTTGAAAGCTTTCTCCTTGAAAAGAAGAATGAGAGAAAGTTTCATGAATGATCAAATCTTCTTCATCATGATAGGATGGAGACTTTTGATTGATTTCAACTGGCAAAGATAAACAAAAATTGTTCACCATCAATATAATCTTCAATAATTTCTTCACTAAAATACTGGCCTTCACATATATTTCCAGTAGAAAATTCTTCATGAAGAGATCCATTTGAATGGCCATCAAAACTGTTAGGATCATTATGAGAATATTCCAAAATATCTTCACTGATCTCATCACTAAAGCCCTGCTGAAAATTTTTGCTAAGAGATTTAAATTACTCACAACAATCATTCAAGAGGCATTCAACAGGATAAATCCTCTTACAATATAAATGAAAAGCATCATGGAAATCATTTAATGATTAAATACTAGAAAAAAGAAGAGATGGGTACCATTGTCTCGCCTCTCCTTCCAAGGATTACATAAACATCTTCAACAATACATCTTCATGATGAATATCAAGCTGCTCCATGTATTGATGAAAAACAATCAAGTGTTGTGTAGGATGATCATGATCATCTCCTATTAACCTTAGAAGTTAGTCTCCCCATTCATGCATGGTAGGCACAACATTTGGAAAACCAAGAATACCAGAGAAATAAAATGGAGCAAACCTACGAGCAAAAATGGATTCCATAGACTTCGACATCTTGGATTAGTGGAGTTTCCAATGGATTCTTCCTTCATGGAGTTTCTATGTGAATGATACATTCCTAAAAAGTTTCCAACTTATTCTCACCATCAAGATCTATAATTGATCATTGTCGTTCTCCTAGGGATAAATTATTCTTTCCTCCGTCCCCGACAACGGTGCCAAAAGATGTTAATCCCTAAAGTTGCACTTGACTGCGATAGCGCAAGCTAGGGCATCATAAATTTATTTAAATTGTATTTATGAAGGGTTTTCTGAATAGGTTTTTAGAAAGTGGTTGAAATATGGTTCAATGATTCAAGAATAAACACATAACTCAAATGTAAAAGCAAGTAAACATCCCATTGATTTAGTAAATGGTGGTCACCTTAATAGATCGGAAATGTAAATAAAGAATGGAATGTATGAGAGTATCTAGTTTCTCAACTCACATATGGATTTATTATTTCAAAATATCATTAAGAAACAAGAACATGTACTTGAAAAAAATCTTGATTATAAACAAAAACAACAAAGTGTTCACTGTGTTACTTAAAATCATGAAATCATATGCATTGCAACATAATAAATGAATTCAAGTAAGAAAAAAAATAGAATAATATATGAAATATGATCTAACCATCAATATTCCTTTTCCATTTAGTATCAATATAGAATACAATCTTGTCTTACAATGGAGTTTTACAAAAAGGTCCTTGAATGGCCAACTAATTGGCCTTTTACTTTTCCTTCTACCCTATTTATATAGAAATAATACGTATTTATAAAGATCCAAAAGAAATGGATCTGAAAACCTCCTCATCTGTATTTAGTTTCTTGTTTAAAATAATCAAGGAGAAGATCTGATCTGATCTCCAAGTCAAATTGATGAAGTGGCTTGTCAATTGTTGTCCATGAGATTTTTTGGGAAGATAAATCTAGCAAATTCCTGAAAAATAGGGTCCATAAATATCTTTGTATCTCCCAAAATGTGATAGATATGTAAAACCAGAGATATATTTTTGTGAAGGGGCCCATTCTAAACACAAACCTCTTTTTGTTTCCAAAAATTTATCTCAAGAGGCTTTGAAACCTCACCCAAAATTGGTCACTAAAACAGGAAATCGTTTATTGTGAAATCTCTGAAAAATAGGCCTCAAAGAAATATTTCAATATATTAAACTATGATAGTTGTGTAAAACTTGAGAGAGGTTTTTGTGAACAGGATCGATCGCAACAAAAACCTCTTTTGGTTTCCAAATATTCATCTCCATAGGTTCATAAACTTCTCTTGAATATAAAGACTAAAACATGAAAAACAGAGTATTTCTTGCATTTGATTTTTTTCTTTCTTCTTTTTGTTTCCATATTGAACTTTGGATGTTCTTCAAATGGAGCAAGGAGCTTTAGGGATTTCTTAATTGAATTTTATACTTTGAATATGATACACTACCAAACCCCTCTCCTTCAACACTTTTTGATTTTTTAATTTCTGGAAAATCTTGTAACTGGTTTATTTCTGGAAAAGGATAATTTTTCTCATCATCATATGTGACTTTGAGTGAATATTCAGTGATTGAAATTGATCTTATGGTTTCCCTAGTTATAGGTCTTCTAGATTACTGTGCAATATGCTTTCCCTTTACTTGTTTCTTCTTCAAGTCTTCGTATTCCTTCTCTGTCCTGTGTAAAGAAGATGCCATTACATGTTTTTTGATCTCCTTCGCAAAATCCTCTGAATTATCTTCTATAATCATGAGATTCTCCTTCTTGATGGAAGGATGAAACATTTCTTTTGAATTCAGTCTAAATTTATTCGCATATCTGGTAGAATTCCTTCTAGGGCATTTAGGTACAGGTGTTTTCTTTTTACTTTGTTTTTTACCCTTTATAGTCTTCTTACCTGTAGATTGTTGTTTCTGTTTGACTAGAGTTTGAACTGGACTTGTGGTGTAATCTTCATATTCATCAAATTCCCCCTTTATATCTAGATCAGGATAAATGTTAGTCTCTTCATTCATTTTAGGCTTCTTACCTCAACTAGTAGTGCCTTTATCATCATCTTTACCTACAGGAAAATCACCAATAGCTTACTGGGTTTGTAATTTTCTCTTGCCAGCACAAGTTACCCTAGCTGCAAGTGAATCTTATTTCTTTAAAAATTTTGTGGCTTGAGAGGCATATTTCCCTTTTACAAGTTTCTTCCCCTTGACAATTTTGGATTTGGTTAGTCATAGATTCCGTTTTAAGGACTGGATTAACCAATCGCAAGATCTATGGACTTCATTTAAGGAGAATATTACTAATGTTATAATCAAAGCTTGATGAAAAATACTGCTTTTTGTTGTAGTGAGATCGAACTGGATCCTCTTATACATCTTGGATAAATGTTTTAATAGAAAATAGGTTAATTTAAGAGGGTAATCACCATTTACATGAATCAATAGTCTAATATGATAGAGATGGACTAGAGAAAACTTGCCTTCACATGTAATGTATCTATGGATAATCAACAAGGCAATGTGTCGCTCTTTCCTTACCCAACTATGTGGTATACCCTTGCTCCAATTAAATTTTTTCTTCTCTAGAATTAAAAACTGATTCACAAACTCCTTGACTACATTTTCCTTATTCCACCATCTTTCCCCATACACCGGTAATATGCAGACTTTAGCAATAGAATGCTCTGTCACGTGCATTATAAGTTTGCCAACTACAGATTCAAAGCCATCAAAATTCTTTGCAAACGTCATCGAGATTTGTTCTTCATGAACCTGGAATGTTGAGAAAAATTTGAACCAACCAGCGTCCTTGAATTTGTGTGCCATATGAGGAAATTCTTCTAGAAATTATGTTCCTTCAGGCTCCAATCTGATTATTTGGCCACTCTTTTTGGGTGCCATATCATTGATACTATTCTGTAGGCAATTCTGAGAAGATCGAGGGTTGAATCTTCAATTCTCGAGAGTTGTTAAAAACTAGAAGTTATCTCTTTACATGCAAACCCTGCGTAGAAAAATAGATATGCAAAAATAGGTAGATAATGATTTCATTCATGATAGTCGGGCATGTTGATTTGATGTTGAGGTGGCGAGTACAACTAAATCCCCTGAATATAGTTGTTAGCATACGAATAACATCCTAAAATAGATCATAAAGAGGTATGCAGATCCTCTAATCATGATTTAACACCTTAAGACACTATCTGGTCAGGGTGGCGCATGAAGGACAATGATTATTCTCGGTGCTGCAGGAATAGTTCTATTCTACAACGCCTTTTCTAACTTGGCAAAATTTCAAAATTCAAATAATGAAACAACAAGTGATGTGACAAAAAATTCTCATATAACATCCTAATCAATAAAAACCTCAAAAATCATTTAAAATTCACAATAAAGATTGAAAAATAATCTTCCAAGCCAAGAATGGAAAAACAAAGTTTAACAAAAAATCATGGAAAATGGGCAAAACGGGGACTAAGGACGCCAATTAGCCAAAAACAAGGTTAAGGACTAACACTAGGGTTTTTTATTTTTTAAATAAATAATCGGTGCGCTCATTAAACATGTATTGACTAGTGCAGTTGTGAATCAAGCGCACTAGAACAATGTTTTATTAAAAAACATTACCGACGATAAACATAAATTTTACCATTCTCAGTGTCGTAGAGCTCAAAAGCACCAGTGCAACCTTTACCTATATGAATTTCCCTTCCATCGGTGGTTCCCTTGGTTTCGTTACTTTCATCTGTTGTTGGGTGCGTGAATTTCAAATTTTTCCAAACTGTGGGAAAATTTATCTTTTTTTAGTACGTCGCAACCATGCCTCCCTGATGATAGAATGTCCAGGTGATCTCCTTGTTTCTTCATAATTTAAGTTTTCACGAGTTTTAAATTTAAAATTGACTGAAGTTTTAAATTTAAAAAAAAAAAAAAAAAATTGGATGGTGTGTTCGATGCTCTTGGCTCGCATAGTGTATAGTATGACCTCTAAATTTACAAGATGCACTCCATACCTTATTAGATTTCTTGATGATGTGTTGGTAAACATAAACGCACCGACGCGTTCGTTTAACGAATCACCGAAGAAAATCTTTTAACTGGTGGGGCGGTGCTTCAAAGTACAACTAATGCACTGGGGCATTAACATACATAGCGCACCACCCTTATCATATATATTTTATGCAGTGCATTGGTAAACATGTGCACCGGGGTGATCCTGTTTACAAAACACACCACTTAGAAATGTAACATTGTGTTGTGGTGCACCTATTAATTGTTTTGGTGGCACCATGCACGATGTGATAGGAACGACTGGAACACATCGTTATAAAGTTCCAGACTCGAAAAATTGTTAAATTTTATGTGATGGTGTGACTATGTTAGTTACACACAACAAAGTGTGTAGGGACGGTATACACACTTCATTTTTTTGCTAATTTTAAATAGTTGTTTACCTTTTTTTAAATTTTAATTTGTTTTTTGGTTTAAGAAGTGAGTATGATAAACATAACGCACCAAGGCGTATTGTTTGTAGTGTAGTGCCTCGGTGCAGTACCTTTTTCCAATGCACTACATAAAATAGTATTAAATTTTAATTCGGTGCATTATTATACACTGACGGATTGGGCACAGTGCTCACAATATATATGGGCGCACCGCGGATGGTGCATGACAATTTTTTTGGCACATCGTTAATGAAATTATATTATTTTTTGAAGGAAGTTATTTTTCTGTATTTACAGATAAATTTACCATTCAATATATATTTTTTAATGTTTTATGTATGAGTGAGACTAATGTAATTCATATTTTAATCATGTAGAGAAGTGAGAAGAGAGAGAAACAACAACAACAGGAGCAGAGGGTGGACCTAACAATGTTGTATGGGAATGGGAGGTGAGGGAGAGGGAGAGGGATTTGTACCCTCACCCTATTACTCCAATGAATCATGCTCTCTTGAGGGATGCAGGCCTCCTTAAGTAATATGAGGAGGCTACATCCCTTAAGGGGCACTCTGGGTTGTTGGTGCATCTAATCCGTCAATGGGATGTCCATCGACATGCTTTTCGTGTGGTTATGAATCAGTGGTACCATCCCACTGTGAAGGATTTTTACTTTATCACTGGGCTATCTAGGAGAGGGGAGGACTTTCCCTAGTTCCCAGATGTCTCAGTAGGTGTTTCTGCTGAGATTCAAATCATGTACTCTCAACGATATATTTTGGTTGAGGTACTATACCCAATTGATTTTCAGGTGTCTGGTGGACAACGAAAAATCGCCTCTTTTGGTGCATACAAGGTTAGGTGTCTCTCACTCTTAGTTACTACCATAGCCCATTTTACCAGTGATGGGAAGCGCATTAGCTGCCCTCTTTTGTATTATGTTGATTCATTGGTAAATTGACCACGATGTATCACATGGTATGCCATTTTTTTATGGCATTTTTGTAAAGCGCTCGACAAATGTTGGGCTATGATACGTGGGAGATCGAACTCCCCATTTGCCTCATAGATGTTTTACTTATGTTTAGAGAGGTTTCCAAAGACAAGGCCGACTTTTGTTTGTTATCCTCCTAGGCCAAGGACTCATGTGTGGATGTGCATGTTGGGGGAGATGATGCCCAAGAGGGGCTAGGTGGAGTTTCCATCCATGATTGCACTAGACACACTAGGGATACTAGGAAGTGTGGCAGATCACATGTTCTTCATGGTGTTGTGTCCTTGCATGGGTTTGGATTGGAGAGGATGTACGAACATCCCCTACACAGTAGATGATAGAGGCAATATTAGTGTTTTTTTTAAATTAATATAGTTTCATTTTGTTTTCTTACTTAATTAGAAAAAAATTAATTCTAACACATTCTTTAACTTGTTTTATTAATTTGCTTAATGAATTAATTGTGTAATTAATGTTTTGTACTATAAATATTGCAGATATTGGCACTTTCACTAGGGACATGCCTCCTCCCCCAGCAAATGACGATTAATATATGATTCCTAAGGCCATGAAGGATCAAGTTCCTCAGGTGTCGATACCCGGCAACATGCGTCATAGGCCCGATACCAGATTCAAGTTGGAGTTGGGCGACTGACTCTCTACACTTTTGACAAAGGTGGGAGTCTGTCCTAACCTGATGTGAGACATCATGTAAAATCCTATGCTCTTGGATATTTGGAGGGAGATGTCGCATGATTTGATGCCTCTTATGCGTCATATCGTCAGAGATACCAGGATACTAGTAGCGAGGAGGGCTCCCGATGATAGGCACAACTCTTCTTCCAGTACAGCTCATTCATCTAGTACCCCATTGATTGATGAGGGTGGTCGTGATCATCCTTCTCCACATCCTACTCATCCTCCTTCACCTCACCCAAATCATGAGGAGGAAACGCATATTCCTCATCCTCCTCTTTCACCTCATCATGAGGAAGCAACACACGTTGCTCATCCTCTTTCACCTCATCTAGATGAGCATGTCATACCTATTCCTCATCTTCCTCTTTTACCTCACCTAGATGAGCATTCCATACCTATTCTCCATCCTCCTCTTTCACCTCACCTAGATGAGCAGGCAATACCTATTCATCATCCATTATCTTCCACTACACACCAAGCCTCCACTATTGTTGTAGATATGTAGATGATCCCACCAGCTGGAGCAGATATGTTATAGAAATTATTTGACTTTTCTATGATATATATATATATATATATATATATATATATATAGATAGATAGATAGATAGATAGATAGATAGATAGATAGATAGATAGATAGATAGATATAGATATAGATATAGATATAGATATAGATATGGTGTTTTTTTTTCTATTGATCATGTTGATGATGTACTTAATTTATATGTCGATGTTGATGTGTCTATTGTTAGGTCATGCTATATATGTTTGTTAAATGTGCTTGATAGATATATATGTTATACCATTGTTCATTAAAAATGCATTTTTCGTCTTGATCATGATGATATACTTAATTAAATTATAATATGTTGATGTTGATGTGTACATATTTAGGTCATGTTAGATATGTTTAATGTTAAACGTGCTTGATAGATGTGCATGTTAAATGATGCTTGTTAGATGTGTGTGATGATGATGTTAGAACATGTTTGTCTTTTGTTAGATGTGATGACAATGATGATGACCTATTAAATTATTAGATATGTGTGCTAGATAATTAATGATGTTTATATGTGCTAGAGGTATATATAATTACATTATGTTAGCTAGCAAATATACATGTGTATTTTAGATGTTGTTTATGTTTGTTATAAGATGGTTATCATCATCATGTTTATTTTTATAAATTATAAAGTTCAATATGGCTAAAACTATAATGATAAAATTGAAACTATAATTGCATAGATAGTTCATTATACATATTAATTCTAACTATTTTTTTTAAAGATTAAATATGAATAAATATTATTTTCCAGTGTACTAATTACTCTTTTTGAATCGACTCTTCTACACTAAAAATTGTTATTATAAAAAAATTGTGATCTCCAACGATAATCATTCCATTGGATTTAACATTTTATGGATTCAAATCTTCCTATTGTTATTTTTGTCATTAATTCGTAAGTTGATTGCTATCAAATTTTAAAATATTACTTCATTAATTGTGGTTTTATTCAACATTGGGGGCATAATTTTATAAATATTTTCAAAAACAATGATAAAAGTATGTAAACTAACAAACACTAATTTAGTTAAAAACCAAATTATCACAAAATCATGTTATAAATTTAATTATTTAATCATAAAACACATTTTTTTGTTAATCATACTTTTAAATCTACAAAATAAATTAACATAAACTTGATTTTTGAATCAAAATGTACATATCCTAAAAAATGTTGCACCATTAAACATGCATATCAACCATATCATTACATCTAATTATATATACATAAAAAATATAATTTCATATCCCATTAAAATTTCAACTAGAGATTTAAAATGTTTCAGGATTTCACAATTGGAAATACTTAAAGAAGATGAAATATTTTTAAATATATGCAATGATATATAAATGTGTTCAAATAACAAATGTTCCATGTAATCACAAATAACTTGGAAGACAAACACATTATGCATCAAACTGACTCTTAACCAACTAAAACTGTTCAAAGATTTGTTATAATTAACTTAACATTTCCTCTATCAGAAGATGAATAAAAAACCATATATATTTAGCAAAATCAAGAATATAAAAAAAATGATCTAGGTGGATATTGGTGGCCACCCACCTATTCCAATTGGCTCCTCTTGTCAGTTTTTAGTTCAACACATTCTTCTATACTTCTTTGTAATTGTGGGTTCTACACTTTCGGGGTTGTCTGAAGCCCCACACATCTTCCAAGTGGATACATGTAGCATCCCACCTAATCCAAATGGCTTATTTCGAATGTTTTCATGTCAACACATCTTTTTGTACTTCTAGGGCCATTTTGGGGTCCTAAATAGTTTTTTTTTGGCGTGCCACAGTCAAATGGTAGATAGAGTTAGATTTTGACAACATAATGCGTAATTCTCGAAAAAACCTTTCCAATGGGATATCACGTGCCTAAAACGAAGATCATATGCAAAAGCTACGACCCCAGAAAGTTAATGTACTAACTTACCTAAACGAGGCCCACATGAATTTTGGTGTTTCATCTCCTAGGGTTAGGTTTTTGGATGTCTATTGTTTTTTCATTCATGTTTATCATAAAAATTCCTTCAGAGACTCATTGCAATAATCTTCTTGCAAATGAGCATAGTTGTCACATCGCTTCTCACAGATAGAGATGCCACCATTCTAGCAAGTCTTGTACTCTGGATTTTTACAGTCTCTTTACAAATATTTCATTAATAGAAATCAAGTATTGTTGTATTCCTCTGCTTCTAGCAATTTTCATGATTATCTTCATCAAGCGACCATTTTGGAGGAACCTCTCCCTTCAAGGTACAAGTTATTTTTGATATTCCCATATTTGAAGGTCAGATAGATGCGGATGCCCTAGAAAAATGGTTAAATCTATTAGAAGTTTATTTCTTTGTTCAAAAAAATTTCGACAGTAAAAAATTCACCTTTGCGCTCCTCAAATCTCTCCCCCGTGTCAAACATTGGTGGGAAACTTACTAGGAGTAAAGTTCCACAGAGGAATCTGGAATATATGGGGTGAATCCGACTTGGGATTGTTTTGTGGATGCGTTCAAGGAACAGTACTACCGTGTTGATAACTATGAGGACCAGTACACGAGATGGACCACATTGTGGAAAGAGAAGATCCAAACAGTGTCAGTGTTCACAAATACTTTGCATACCTTGTGCACCAAGATGGGTATCAAAGACTCTAAGCGATATCTAGTTGTGAAATACCATGGGGCTCTACATAGGTACATCCAAACCAAAATGGATCTCCTAAACATATCATCATTTGGAGTTGTCTATCTATATGCTGTCAAAATTGAGCATAAATTTAGGCACCAGAACAAATTGGAATTCGGGTCTGCAAATCCGCAACAACCAAAGCATGGTAAAGATGACCCTAATCAGCAACCTCTAGACAACCAGTCCAAGACACAAGACAAGAATGGTAAAGGAAAGATGAAGAATTACACTAGGAAGTGGTGTGACTTCCACAAAATCCCTTGGCACAACACCGAGTAATTTTGCTCGAAACATTCATTGGTGGCCGAGGTCAAAGACATGGAGCCGAACGCATACCCCACTGCTACTGTCACGACCAAAATAATTCAACTAGAAGAACCAATAGATCCAGAAGAGGGGGAGCACCTCTTCCATTCAAAAATGTGGGTGAAGGGGACCCTATTGCATTTCATTGTTGATAACGACATCCAAAATAACCTCATCTCAGCTAAGGTCTGTTAAGAACCAAATATCAATATAGCATAGAAAAACCTCAGAAAAAGTACTCAAGGCCTTGAAAAAGAGATAATTTCAAATAATAAGCCTCTTCGAGGGGGAAACCTCCTTTTACCCCACTTAAATGTTCAAGTACAAGATGATTCAAAATGAAAATGTCTCCTTGGTAT
>JZKD02S2375349.1:220894-232386 GCA_000966675.3 Picea glauca | reverse complement strand
TATATGGTGTTTTGTTTTCTATTGATCATGTTGATGATGTACTTAATTTATATGTTGATGTTGATGTTGATGTGTACATATTTAGGTCATGTTAGATATGCTTAATGTTAAACGTGCTTGATAGATGTGCATGTTAAATGATGCTTGTTAGATGTGCATGATGATGATGTTAGAAAATGTTTGTCTTTTGTTATATGTGATGACAATGATGATGACCTATTAAATTATTAGATATGTGTGCTAGATAATTAATGATGTTTATATGTGCTAGAGGTATATATAATTACATTATGTTAGCTAGCAAATATACATGTGTATTTTAGATGTTGTTTATGTTTGTTATAAGATGGTTATCATCATCATGTTTATTTTTATAAATTAYAAAGTTCAATATGGYTRAAACTATAATKRTAAAATTGAAACTATAATTGCATAGATAGTTCATTATACATATTMATTCTAACTATTTTTTTTTTTCAAAAAACARATTAMATATGAATAAATATTATTTTCCAKTGTACTAATTACTCTTTTTGAATMGACTCTTMTACACTAAAAATTGTTATTATAAAAARATTRTGATCTCCAAYGATAAWCATTCYATTGGMTTTAAMATTTTATGGATKCAAATCTTCYTATTGTTATTTTTKTCATTAWTTCRTAAKTTGATTGCTATCAAATTTTAAAATATTACTTCATTAATTGTGGTTTTAYTCAACATTGGGGGMATAATTTTATAAATMTTTTCAAAAACAATGATAAAAGTATGTAAACTAACAAACACTAATTTAGTTAAAAACCAAATTATCACAAAATCATGTTATAAATTTAATTATTTAATCATAAAACACATTTTTTTGTTAATCATACTTTTAAATCTACAAAATAAATTAACATAAACTCGATTTTGGAATCAAAATGTTAACATATCCTAAAAATTGTTGCACTATTAAACATGTATATCAACCATATCATTACATCTAATTATATACACATAAAAAGTATAATTTCATATCCCATTAAAAGTTCAACTGGAGATTTAAAATGTTTCAGGATTTCACAATTGGAAATACTTAAAGAAGATGAAACGTTTTTAAATATATGCAATGACATATAAATATGTTCAAATAACAAATGTTCCATGTAATCACAAATAACTTGGAAGACAAACACATTATGCATCAAACTGACTCTTAACCAACTAAAATTGTTCAAAGATTTGTTATAATTAACTTAACATTTCCTCTATCAGAAGATGAATAAAAAACCATATATATTTAGCAAAATCAAGAATATAAAAAAATGATCTAGGTGGATATTGGTGGTCACCCACCTATTCCAAATGGATCCTCTTGTCAGTTTTTAGTTCAACACATTCTTCTATACTTCTTTGTAATTGTGGGTTCTACACTTCCGGGGTTGTCTAAAGCCCCACACATATTCCAAGTGGATACATGTGGCATCCCACCTAATCCAAATGGATTATTTTGAATGTTTTCATGTAAACACATATTTTTGTACTTCCAGGGTCGTTTTGGGGTCCTAAATAGTTTTTTTTGGCGTTCCATAGTCAAACTGTAGATAGAGTTAGAGCTTGACAACATAATGCGTAATTATCGAAAATACCTTTCCAATAGTCTATCACATGCCTAAAACGAAGATCATATGCAAAAGATATGACCCCGAAAAGTTAATGTACTAACTTACCTAAATGAGGCCCACATGAATTTTTGTGTTTCATCTCCTAGGGTTAGCCATTTGGATGTCTATTGTTTTGTCATTCATGTTTATCATAAACATTCCTTTAGAGACTCATTTCAATAATCTTCTTGTGAATGAGCATAGTCATCACATCGCTTCTCACAAATAGAGATGCCACCATTCTAGCAAGTCTTGCACTCTTTATTTTTACAGTCTCTTTACAAATATTTCATTAATAGAAATCAAGTATTGTTGTATTTCTCTGCTTCTAGCAATTTTCATGATTATTTCATTGTAATATCTCTTCTTTCATTTTGTTTCAAAAATAATCTAGATCAGTGGTATTAGAGAAGGCTGCTCTTGATCATTTTTCAGTGCATGGCCTCGACGAGTTCCAAGTATAGCGAGTTGGGTCTCGAGATTGTCTCTCTTGAGGAAAATCACTCCTGCATGCCCAAGAAACTCTTGATGGAAAAAGAAAATAAAAACGGTGGAGAAGAAGATTCTATTAACCTGTTTCTTGAATAAGCTCTTGCACGACAGAGGGATGAAATGATGGATAATTTTTCACACATCCTTCAACACCTCCAGATAGCAATAGGGGCATCTTCATCAAGCGACCATTTTGGAGGAACCTCTCCCTTCAAGGTACAATTTATTTTTGATATTCCCATATTTGAAGGTCAGATAGATGCAGATGCCCTAGAAAAATGGTTAAATCTATTAGAAGGTTATTTCTTTGTTCAAAAATTTTCCGACAGTGAAAATATCACCTTTGCACCCCTCAAATCTCTCCCCCATGTCAAACATTGGTGGGAAACTTACTAGGATTAAATTTCCATAGAGGAATCTGGAATATATGGGGTCCATCCCAAAAGGGATTTTTTTGTGGATGCGGTCAAGGAACAGTACTATTGTGTTGATAACTATGAGGACCAGTACATGAGATGGACCACACTGTGGAAAGAGAATATCGAAACAATGTCGGTGTTCACAAATACTTTGCATACCTTGCGCACCAAGATGGGTATCAAAGACTCTAAGCGATATCTAGTTGTGAAATACCATGGGGCTCTGCATAAGTACATCCAAACCAAAATGGATCTCCTAAACATCTCATCATTTGGATTTTCCTATCTATATGCTGTCAAAATCGAGCATAAATTTAGGCACCAGAACAAATTGGAATTCGAGTCTGCAAATCTAGAACAACCAAAGCATGGTAAAGATGACCCTAACCAACAACTTCTAGACAACCAGTCCAAGACACAAGAAAAGAAGGGTAAAGGAAAGACGAAGAATGACACTGGGAAGTGGTGTGACTTCCACAAAATCCCCTGGAACAACACCAAGGAATGTCACTCGAAACATTCATTGGTGGTCGAGGTCAAAGACACGAAGCCAAATGCATACCCCACTGCTATTATCGCGACCAAAATAATTCAACTAGAAGAACCAATAGATCCTGAAGAGGGGGAGTGCCTCTTCCATTCAAAAATGTGGGTGAAGGGAACCCTGTTGCATTTCATAGTTGATAATGACATCTAGAATAACCTCATCTTAGCTAAGGTCGTGGTGGCATCCCTACACGATTGTTTCCTTTTAAAGTGACAAATAACAATTCATGTAGCTGCCTACGCTTTGTCATGTAAATATGGCTATTTGAAGGTGACTTTTTAGTTGTAAAAGGATGTTATGATTGTTCCTATTTTTTTTTTCTTTTTCTTTTTCGTTTTCATGTTTTCATTCATGACTGGAAGCATGAATGAAGCATGAAAACTTATAATCTTGTTCCAATTATATCTAAGGTTTGGTCTTTAGAAGGGTCAATTTTCTTACAACTCTTTTAATGAATGTTATTTTGCTTTGAATCTTATCATATATCAATAAAACATTTGTTTTGAGATTGCTCTTGGATTATCAACTATATCTTGAGTACTTTGTAGATACACCAAGAATCGATTGGCAATGGATTATAGGTTTGTTTCATAATTCTTGGTAAATCGTTTTGATTTCTACTTTTCGATATACTTTGGCTTGTAAAACACACCCTCTCCTAACCTTAGCAGCTCGACTTCACCCATTACACAATGATGAGATTCAGACACAACTCGGTCGTACTCTATACTCTGATTGAGGTGGCAATTCGAATCAACATATCCATCATTACAAACCAGAGTATTGGGTTTCACTCTGTACTCAGGGCACTCATTACCCAAAATGCCCAAATTTTTGTGGCTTGAAACCCCTTATGCTCTCATTTTGGTCATTCTAGGGTAATGGTGGGTTTCACTCCTGTTTTTTTGGCTCAAACTTTCCTCTATTATTGTTACATCTAAACCCACAGTTAGTTCGATTCGCTCTTGTTACGGTCTATTCAATCCCATTTTTGCCTGCCAGAGACACGTTTTTGCGGGATAATTTATGAGCAAACCGTGACGAATTAGATCAAACCCTTGAAACCCCATAACACAAATGATCCCATTTACCTTCAACGTGGGTAGATGCTTCAGAAACGATTTCATTTTAAAGGTATGATTCATTTTTTGGACAACATTTTATCAGAAAATCTGTTGCGTTTGAGTTTTCTTTATTTTCATTTCCTCTCTGTGGATTTGAAGATCTGTAGAAAACCATTGAGTTCTATCACAGACATCCCTATAGTGTTGGATAAACCTCTTATAGATAATCTGTTGAAATTACTAACACAACTAAGAGGGGGCGTGAATCAGTTGTTACTGTCCTTAAAAAAAATTAATTCAATTAAACCATTTTTTTTAATCTTTCTCCAAGTGACCATCAATATTATACTACATATGGACAACATAAATAATGATCATCACTCACACATAAGATATACATAGAGACAAATTTTCATGAGGAAACCGATAAAGGGAGAAAACCTCTTTTTCTTCGAAATGATAGGCAATCTTTTAAGTTATGTACATCATCTATAATTGAGCACCAACTCAATGTGAGGCTACTACCTCTATTTTACAAGCTCCAACTTGTTTGAGAGCACCAACTCTCTGGTTTCTCTAGCACCCACTAGAAGGAAGCACCAACTCCCTGAGTGTTCCAACACTAGCCGGATGGAAGCACCAACTTCCAGTTACACAAGCACCAACCTGCATAACAAAGAACAAATGTTCTCCCTTGCACCACCCTACCACCCTGGTTTTTCTGGCTGCAACGAGATGGAAGCTACAACTCCCTCTGTTCAAGCACCCACTTGAACCTCTGAGGAAAACAGTCCTCCATAGCACCACCCTACCTCACTGTTTATAAATAAATGATTGAATAACCAACAACACAGATAAATTAAATCTTACCACTTCTTCATTGTTTTCCAATTCTTCTCTGCTACACTATTCTTCTGCTCTGATCATATTTGGCTTGACTTGTTGTATCTATCTATCTGTTCTTTCTCTTTCCTTCTCATGCTCTTTGATATGTGAACATTCTGCTCTATTCACCTTTTCTCTTCTGCTCAGTTTCGGTTCCTACTCTATGAGCTTTTCTTCACACTGCACATACTGTAATTTTTCTTTTCTATAGTTCAAATCATTTTTTCAGTCCTCACCACCAACCCCGCATAGTCTCTAAGTTTTTATTTTATGCACAACCACCACGACAGTTACACCTTGAATATTCTTAGGCAAGGAGACGTCTTAGCCACTAAAATGCCAATCAATCAAGAATCATGAATCAATTTTTCTAACTGGTTCGTAACTGATCAATTAAATTTGAGGTGAAACAGTAGCACTCTTATCAGACTTAAATTCACCTGCACCATTGGATTGGATCCATAGGATCTTGCGTTTATTTTTCATTTCAGCATTTCATGATTCCCGTGGTGAAGATTTTGTTACACTCCATGTCCCGATCCCCAAAAATCCAAAATGGAGCCGTTCTGCACTAGCTCCTTCCTCCATCTTCCACAGATGTGACCATTGGCTATGACCACAGCCTACACCAAAATCATATTTCACACTTTCGCATTTCAGATATTCTATGATGAGTCGTCTCGACTCTCCATGTCACGAGTTCCAAAATGGAGCTTGGCTTCTATAACTCTTCTCTCCAGCTCTCGACAATGTGACCACCAGTGGTGACCGAGCGCTTATCCATATAGCTCTTTCGCGATTTTGTATCTTGGCACTTCGGCGTTCCTGTGGTGAAGATTTCTTTATGCTCCACATCATGGTCCCTGAAACTCCAGGTCACAATTTCACATTTTGACATTTCACGATTTTTCATATCACGAGTTCGAGAGGTTAGGGAACCCCGTTCCTTTGAATTTCCAGTTAGTGAAATGATGATCTGTCACCACGTGTCCTATGGACCCAACAGTCCATATTTTGTCATGATTTCGACACTTCACGAGCCTTCGTCATGTCTGATCAACGGTCCAGATCAATCCTCGATCTGACAGCTAGGATTATTTCATGATTTCAGGACTCCTATCGTGAGAGTCCTTGACATCTCCAACTCTTGGTCTGCGAGACTCTGAAATGGAGTCAGATCAAATTTTCAGATTTTCGCACTTCATGACTCCAGGACTCCTGTGGTGAAGTGTTTCTACACTTCCAACACCCGGTATCTGAAACTCCAATTTCCCAGTCTGTGAAACTCTGAAATGGAGTGTGTCTGTTTCATGATTTCAGTGTTTCGCATTTCATGACTTTGGGACTCCTGTGGTGAAGTCTTTCTACACTTCCAACTCCCAGTATATGGAACTCCAAAATGAAGTTATTCGACATTCTCTGATCTTTCGCATTTTAGGATTTTTTTCCATGCAATCATCATTGTGCTGCTGGTCTTGCCACTTTCTCTTGTTCATCATCGTCGGGTTGAGCTTGCCATCAATGACAAACAAATATTCTGCCTTCTGTCTGAAAACATGCCAACAATCTCCCCCTTTGGCATTGATGGCAACCCCTTGAAAAAACATGCAACTATACGACTGCAGCATCCTTGAAATCCACTGTAGCAACTATAGCATCCTTGAAATTACCACACTTTCTCCCCCTTTGACATCAATGTCAAAGAAGAAACATGCTCCCCCTGAGCTGTTGCAGTACATACTCCCCCTGTCAACTATGAGCAGCTTAGAAATACACCAGATATTCAATAAGTACTTCCCCTGACCAGGTGAATAGATTAGACACAATAAGTTATAACCCCCAAATTTTGACGAAGATATCCAAAAGGGGTCGTTGCTAATGGTTTAGTAAAGATATCAGCAATCTGTTCTATGGAAGGAATATAATTCAGCTGAACAATTTTGTTTGTAACTTGTTCTCTGAGAAAATGATACTTTATTGGGATATGATTAGTCTTGGAATGAAGAATAGGATTCTTAGAGACACTAATGGCACTTGTATTATCACAATGAATTGGAATGGGATTAGTGTAAGTTACCTTCAAATCTACAAGAGTTTGAATCATCCACAAAATTTGTGTGCAGCAAGTAGCAGCAGCAATGTATTCTGCCTCTGTAGTTGATAATGAATGGATCCTTGCCTTTTATTGAGCCATGCTACTAATGATTCACCTAGAAAGAATGCTCTTCCACTGGTGCTTTTTCTCTCATCAACACAGTTTGCCCAATCTGCATCTGAATAAGCAGTTAACTGAAAATTCTAATTTTAGGGATACCACAGAACATAAGTCATTGTCCCCTTCAAGTATTTGAATATCCTTGTGACAAATACCAAGTGAATTTGTTTAGTTGTTGACTGATAACGACCTACCATTCCAACAACTTGCATTATATTAGGACGGGATGTTGTGATGTACATAAGACTGCCTATCATTGATCGGTATGTCCTTTGATTAACATCGGGTGAAATGTCATCTTTACTGAGCTTGCAACCAACCACCATAGGTGTACTAATAGGAGAGGAATCCTCCATCTGAAATTTCTTCAACATCTCTTTCAAATATTTTTCTTGAGAGATAAATATTCCTGCAGAACTCTGATTTACTTGTAAACCAAAAAAATATGACAGTTCTCCTATCATGGACATCTCAAATTATGTTTGCATAGAGTTAGCAAACCACTGGACATATGATTCATTAGTACACCCAAAAATAATATCATCTACATAAACCAAAACAAATAGTAAATTATCACCCTCAGACTTAATGTAAAGGTTGTTGTCAACAATACCTTTCTTGAACCCTTTGTCTTGTAAAAAATTGTCCAGTCTATAATACCAAGATCATGGTTCTTGTTTCAGTCCATATAAGGCCTTCTTCAGCTTGCAAACATAATTAGGATTATCTGTCAATGAGAATCCTTCAGGTTGCTCCATATATACTTCTTCCTCTAGATATCCATTAAGAAATGTTGACTTAACATCCATGTAATAAAATTTAAAGTTCTTATGACATGAATAAGCAAGAAACATTCTGATGGCTTCCAATCTTGCCACTGGTGAAAAAGTTTCATCAAAGTCTTGACCTTCAACTTGTGCATACCCTTTACAGACCAATCTGGATTTATTTCTAACAACTTGTCCTTTTTCATTCATTTTATTCTTGAACACCCATTTTC
This sequence comes from Picea glauca, assembly GCA_000966675.3. Taxonomy (NCBI): domain Eukaryota; kingdom Viridiplantae; phylum Streptophyta; class Pinopsida; order Pinales; family Pinaceae; genus Picea; species Picea glauca. The sequence continues at coordinate 224,123 of JZKD02S2375349.1, read as the reverse complement.
AACCTATTACATTCTTATCTTTAGGTCTAGGGACAAGCTCCCAAGTATTGTTCTTCTCAATCTGATCAAGCTCTTCATTAATTTCTCTAACCCAATCATCATGTTGGCTAGCTTCATAAAAAAAATTAGGTTCAGTCATAGATACAAAATCAACATGAGATTGTTCTAATTCTTTAATCAATTTCCTTCTTCTCTGAACTCCTTTATTTATATCTCCAATTATCTGATTTTCAGGATGATTATTTCTAGCAATTCTGAGAGGTGATTTTGCTTCTTTCTGCTGATTTATGTCAGCCTGAGTATTTGTATCTTCATCTGATTCAGATTCTTCTCTTTCTGATCCTTGGACCTGTTCACCTTCATCTTCAACTATATCTTATGTTCTTGGTTCAACACTTCTTATATTTCTAACTGGGATTTCTTCATCAACTTTTATGTCTATACAATCAACCAGTTTATGTAGTCTCTTATTGTAACATCTGTACCCTTTATTGTTTGTAGCATAACCCAAGAAGATACCTTCATCAGCCCTATCATCATATTTGCCAATATTTTCATCATTATTCTTGATATAACATTTACTCCCAAAGACTTTAAAATGCTTGATTGAAGCAGGTCTTCCAAACCATAGTTCATAAGGAGTCTTGTCACTGTGTGGCCTGAAATGAGATTTGTTAAGAATATGAACAATTGTATGAATTGCTTCCACCCAATATGTCAAAGATATGTTCCTTTCATTCATCATTGATCTTGCCATTTTCTGTACTAATCTATTCTGCCTCTCAACAACTCCATTTTGTTGTGGAGTCCTTGGAATTGTCTACTCTCTTTTGATCCCATGTTTATCACAGAACTCTTTGAAGTTCCATGAACTAAACTCTCCTCCTCTATCAGATCTTACTGCCTTTAATCTTTTCCTTGTTTGATTCTCAGTCAAAGCCTTAAACACTTTGAATTTTTCAAATGCTTCAGATTTTTCCTTCAAAAAGGCAACCCTTGTTAGTCTAGAATAATCATCAATAATCAACATAAAAAAAAATTATTTTCCTGTACCTTCTTTCCTTGATGGTCCACATAAATCCATATGTACTATCTGGAGAGGTTTTTCTGTTGAAGGAAAGTTTTTAGATTTGAACCGAGTGCGAGTAATCTTTCTTATCTGACAGAGTTTACAAACAGAGTCATATGGATTTGATATCTTCGGATGATCTTTTACTACCCCATTGTTTCTGAGCTTGATTATATGATCAAAATTTAGGTGTCCAAGTCTCCTATTCCACAGCCAACTTTCATCATACTTGCTTAAGTGGCATTCTTCTCTATCTTCTTTCATCACATATACATTATTTTCTATCCTTATGCCTTTAGCCACCACTTGTCCTGAGTTTACAAACTTTATCTTGCAGTCCTTGGACATGAACACCACTTCACATCCTCTGTCACACATTTGACTTACACTGACCAGATTATGTTTCAGCCCATCTACAAGCAGAACATCTTGGGATTTTCCTTTTCCATTACTTAGACTCACCAACCCTTTACCCTTTATTTTACCTAGAGCATCATTTCCAAAGGTTACGTTTCCTAATTTTCTTTCACTTAGAGATAGAAATTTACCTTTGTCTCCCATCATATGTTTGGATAATCCATTGTCTATATACCACGGATTTGTTTGTCTTTGAGATGAAAACACTAGTCGACATTTGTCATCTTCTTTCTTCTTCCAAACCTTGGCATTTTCAGCAGTGGGAATCAAATTTGGCTTGTAATTCCTTAAGCGACAGTCTGCAGCTTTATGTCCATAATTATGGCAGTTGTAACATTCTGGTTCACTGAATACATATCATAACGATTTTTATGCTCATAACTGTTATTGTTTTTTATCTGTGTCCTTCTCCCAGTCATCACATGATTTATAGTCTGTGATTGTTTGTAGCTTGGTTGTCTCAATCTTTGTAGTGGTAGATAATTATTCCTTGAAAAACTTGATTGCTCATATCTAAATCTTAAAGAACAGTTTATAGCTTTGTGACCAAAGTTAGAGCAAAAAAAACAATAACCATAGAAAGAACCTTTGTACCTTGAAAAAGTTTGTCTTCTTTGAGGGGGTCAATTTCTTTCATGTTGATGATCTCTCTGATCTACAGATTCGGTTTTGGTACGATTTCTTTCATTCATTCTTGGTGGCTGATTTTTTTTCTTTGTTTCTGCAGAGTGACTGTTGTCAATGTTTGAGAATTTGACAAACTTGATAGGTTCTGTATTACTTGGATGATCACTACTTGAACCTTCTTCATACCCCAATCCATCTTTCAACTTTGGGTTTCTTTGCTGATTTAGAATGGAGGTTAATCCTTCTGAGGCTTTAATACTTGGCAGATTTTGGTAATAAAATCCCTTAAACTTCTCCATTTCTTTTCTGGTTTTTACTATCTCTTCGTCTAAGGCTTCACACCTCGCTTTCTTCTCTGAAAAATGTTGTTTCAATATGTCTTCAATTTTCTTTGCCTCTTCTAATTCCACTTTCAGTAGGGAAAATTCTTTATCAGGCTGTTTATTGTCTTTTTCCAACTGTATCAGCAATTGTTTTTGCTTTCTGTTCTTAATTCTGAGACTGTCAATCTCTTCCAGTGCACTGATCAGTTCTCCTTCCATATCAACCACAACTTCTTCATCATTATCATCATTACCTATTCTTTTATTATCATAATCCTCTTTGGCCATAAGCATGAAGTCATTTGCCTTATCTTCATAGGAAGAGTCACTATCGGTGTCTTCTGAGGAATTGTCATTATTTGCACACAAACTTTTCTTCTTACTATATTTCTTGAATTTGTACTTCTTTTCATCATCAAATTTCTGGTCCTTTTTCTGATGGAGACACTTAGATGCAAAATGACCTATCTTACCACAGTTAAAACATTTGAAGGGAAGCTTGCCTTGATATTTTCCTGATCCTTTCTTTAATCTTCTCACAAATTTTGCCTCAATAACATCTAAATTTGAATCAGTATTCTTGTCTGCTTTAAACGATGCTTCTCTAGAAATGGATTTATCTTTGCTAATTCTCATTTCATATGTAGTTAAAGTTCCTAGAAGTTGATCAATGAACAAAGTTTTAAGATCATTTAGTTCTTCTATTGCAGAGACTTTTGGATTAAATTTATCAGGCAGAGATCTTAAAATCTTCTGAACTAAGAGTGATTCTTCAAACTTCTCACCAAGACCC
>JZKD02S2375349.1:205231-220844 GCA_000966675.3 Picea glauca | reverse complement strand
TTTAAGATCATTTAGTTCTTCTATTGCAGAGACTTTTGGATTAAATTTATCAGGCAGAGATCTTAAAATCTTCTGAACTAAGAGTGATTCTTCAAACTTCTCACCAAGACCCTTCGTGGCATTCACAAGTTCTTCAAATCTTAAAATATACTTGCTAACTGTTTCATCTTCATTCATCTTTAGTTGTTCAAACTTCAACCTGAATGTTTGAAGTTTAGCATCTTTTACTTTCTCATTTCCTTCATAGCTGCTAATAAGTTTATCCCACATTTCTTTGGCAGTTTGAAGATGAATCACCTTTACAAACTTGGCTTCTGCAAGTCCATTCAAGATATCATTCATTCCTTTAGCATTAAATCTGAATTCTAACTTATCATCCTTGGAAGCTAGCACAACAGGCTTTATGTATCCAGTCTCTACTACATCCCAAACATCAACACCTAATGCCATTAGTTATGTTCTCATTCTAACCTTCCAAAAAGAAAAATTTGTTCCATCAAATAGAGGAGGCTTACTGGCTGAAGTCCCTTCATGACTTGTCATGTTTAATCTTACAGATCTACCTTTAAATAAAAGGAACCCGCTCTAATACCAATTTTTGAAATTACTAACACAACTGAGAGGGGGGGTGAATCAGTTGTTACTGTCTTTAAACAATTTTAATTCAATTAAACTATTTTTTTAATCTTTCTCCAAGTGACCATCAATATTATACTACATATGGACAAAATAAATAATGAGCATAACTCACACATAAGATATACACAGAGACAGATTTTCACGAGGAAACCCATAAAGGGAGAAAACCTCTTCTTCTTCGAAATGATAGGCAATATTTTAAGTTTTGTACATCATCTATAATTGAGCACCAACTCAATGTGAGGCTACTACCTCTATTTTACAAGCTCCAACTTGTTTGAGAGCACCAACTCTCTGGTTTCTCTAGCACCCACTAGAAGAAAGCACCAACTCCCTGAGTGTTCCATCACTAATTGGATGGAAGCACCAACTTCTAGTTACACAGGAACCAACCTATATAACAGAGAACAATTGTTCTCCCTTGCACCACCCTACCACCCTAGTTTTTCTGGTTACAACCAAATGGAAGCTACAACTCCCTGTGTTCAAGCACCCACTTGAACCTCTAAGGACAACAGTCCTCCCTAGAACAACCCTACCTCCCTATTTATAAATAAATGATTGAATAACCAACAACACAGATAAATCAAATCTTACCACTTCTTCATTGTTTTGCAACTCTTCTCTGCTACACTATTCTTCTGCTCTATTCATATTTGGCTTGACTTGTTGTCTTTTTCTATCTGTTCTTTCTCTGTCCTTCTCATGCTCTTTGATATGTGCCCAATTTTCTCTATTCACCTTTTCTCTTCTGTTCAGTTTTAGTTCCTACTCTCTGAGATTTTCTTCACACTGCACATACTGTAGCTTTTCTTTTCTATAGTTCAACTCATTTTTTCAATCCTCACCGCTAACCCCACATAGTCTCTAAGTTTTTCTTTTATGCACAACCACCATGACAGTTACACCTCGAATCTTCTTGGGCAAGGAGATGTCTCAACCACTGAAACGCCAACCAATCAAGAATCATGAATCGGTTTTTCTAACTGATTCGTAACTGATCAATTAATTGTGAGGTGAAACAATATCCCTCCAACTAGACTTAAATTCACTTGCACCATTGGAATGGATCCATAGGATCTTGCGTTTATTTTGCATTTCGATATTTCGCGATTCCCGTGGTGAAGATTTCATTACACTCCATGTCCCGATCCCCGAAACTCCAAAATGGAGCTTGTCTGCACTAGCTCCTTCCTCCATCTTCCGCATATGTGACCATTGGTTGTGACCACAGCCTACACCAAAAGCATATTTCGCACTTTCACATTTCAGAGATTCTGTGATGAGTCGTCTCGACTCTCCATGTCACAAGTTCCGAAATGGAGCTTGGCTTCTATAACTCTACTCTCCAACTCTTGACAATGTGACCACCAGTGGTGACCGAGTGCTTATCCATAGAGCGCTTTCATGATTTCGTATTTTGGCACTTTGACGTTCCTGTGGTGAAGATTTCTTTATGCTCCACGTCCCGTTCCCCGAAACTCCAAGTCACAATTTTGCATTTCGGCATTTCGCGATTTTTCATATCACAAGTTTGAGAGGTTAGGGAACCTTGTTCCTTTGACTTTTCAGTCAGCGAAATGACGATCTGTCACCATGTTTCCTATGGACCCAACAATCCATATTTTTTCGTGATTTCGACACTTCACGGACCTTCATCATGTCTAATCAACGGTCCCAATCAATCCTCGATCTGACGGCTAGGATTATTTCGCGATTTCGAGACTCCTGTCATGAGATTCCTTGTCATCTCCAAATCCCGGTCTGTGAGACTCCAAAATGGAGTCAGATCAACTTTTTGACTTTTCTCACTTCACGACTTTGGGACTCCTATGGTGAAGTGTTTCTACACTTCCAACACCCGGTACCCAAAACTCTGATTTCCCATTCTGCGAAACTCTAAAATGGAGTGTGTTTGTTTCGTGATTTCGGTGTTTCTCATTTCACGACTTCGGGACTCCTATGGTGAAGTGTTTCTACACTTCCAACTCCCAGTATCTAGAACTCCGAAATGAAGTTATTTGACATGCTCTGATCTTTCGCATTTCGGGATTTTCTTCCATGCAATCATCATTGCGCTGTTGGTCTTGCCACTTTCTCTTGTTCATCATTGTCGAGCTGAGCTTTCCATCAATGACAAACAAATACTTTGCCTTCTGTCTGAAAACATGCCAACATAATCCTCTTATTTCCTCAAGTGGTAGTCTAGATTTCTTGTGTGAAAACCTTTGTGAAAGGGCAATGCCCGATCAGCTTTATGTGAGCAACAAGTTTTTAGTTCTGAGTTTATCAGAACTCATGTGCATGAGCCCTTTTGTTTTCCGTAACCCTGCTGAAAAAATCCAACAGTAATAACCTCCCACCATGTCTAAAAGACAACAAGATATTTACAAGTATCGATCTCAGGCCAAGTCCGACAGTGGATAGTGTTAGAGTTTTGACGCACAGTCATGTGCCTCTTCAATCGACTGTCCCAACCCCACAGTGTGAAGTATGTTTACATTGGATAGGAAAATATTAAACAGATGTCCCTGTCCTTCAAGAAAATATCAAGACCCTCACGACTCAGATTGACTCATTAACAAGTGAAAACCACGAGCTCAATATCAGTGCACAAAGGCAAGGAAAATGTTTCAAAAGGACTAGCAATGTCATAATAAAAAAATGTTGAGTGTGTCAAAGCAGTGATTAATTCTAAGATTCTATGATTCGAATTTAGTATTTGGTTGAAAGGTAAGATTTGTTGTTTATCTTAGTTATGATTTTATTGTTATTTTATAATGAATATGGATTGATTTAGATTTATGTTCGTTAAAATCAGACTAGCTACAAAATCAATAGATTCTTTAGCCAGTCAATTCTCATGTAAAATTTTGGAAAATATTAGTTAAATAAATGTCTAATTTCTTCATTTCGTTTTCTTTCGGGATATCATGTATCTTGTGGTGATCTCAAAAGATGTACTATTTCTGGACTTAGTTAATTATCCATTTTTTTTGGCTTATTTTGTAAAACAAAAACAAAACTTTTATAATTTTGGGAGATATAGTTTGATATTGAGTGGTTTTATGACCCTTTATTTTTGTAACTAGTAAATCATCTTGAGATTTGATCCTATCCTACAAGATAGGATGTTTAGCTTGCAAGAACTCTTTAAATACTTCATATTTTTTGTAATGAAGGTGTCTTAGCCTAGGGCTGAAGGTGGACGATTAATTCACAAACTTGAATGGAACAACAATTTGCATTTTAGCTTTAGCTTCTTGTAAATGGTGTTCTCATTTATGCTTTGTTTATCCTGATACACTTATAAGTTTTGATATCTTTAGACTTCACAATCTATTATGTTTTTGGGATAATTCTTTTTAAAATATCTTCCATATTCGATGCTTCAGATACTAAACAGAGTGATCATTTATTCAGCTCAAATGACAGGATTTCTCTTTAATTTTTAGTTGAATGATTAAATGCAACGTTGTTACAATCATATTTATCTTAATGTAATTTCTTGCAATCATAAGATCACATCACCTATTCGTATCACTCATTATGTTATTAAAACTCAACTACTAACACATTGTTCTGCATTTATTTAGGACATTTTTTAAGGCTCGTTGTAGGTTTCCCTCTTGGACAAGGTGGTTGGATGTTCTCTAATCGTGCAGATGTTTGGATACATATCATTAACTCACTAACAGGTTAGCTCATTTATGTTTTTTTGTCGTTTACTCATCACTAAAACTCGAATATATGGTTTGGATTTTGACTATCCACATGTTTCTGTTTCATAGTATTTTTTCTTATTAGTTTAGATTTATAAAGAAAAAACGAAAAAAAATATTTTATGTGTTTTCTTTATCTGCTTCTTCAAAGAAGTCTTTTTTCACATTGAGTTTCCTAAGTTTAAATTAAAGCTTGCAGTGTGTATATCATGTACATAAATAAGATAAGTAAATATGTTGTTTAAATATATCTACAATAGTTAAATTATTTGTATATATATATATATATATAAGTGGTTAGTTAATAGTTGGTTCTTTTATTTCTTTTATTTGTTTCTTTTAGGACTTTTAGATTGGCTAACGGAGCCATTAAACCCGTCGGAACGAGTCACACAAACAACTTGGGTTATTTAGACAACCTCGGACCGGACTCGTTCTTCCATTTGATGGACGGTCATTTTCGCCCGTCAACAAATGGCACTAGAAGGAGGGTCGACTGACAAGCTGGCCTTGTAGGAGCCTTTATTTTGAATGTATTTAATTTCCCCATGGCTCCCCAAATTACTGTGTTGGAACATGCTTTCCACTTCTCATTACCCGATGTTCCCAATGAGACAGTCTCTCACTTGTCCAAACTCACCTTTGATGGTGGGGGAAATGTATCTACCAAAGACCACCTTAACAAGTTTTGGTGCAAATGCATCAAACATGACATTTTTTATTTAAAAATTTTGTGCACATTGTTTGCTTTTACTTTTAGGGGTCGACTTAAACATTGGTTTGAGTCTTTTCCAACATATCACATTTTTGATTGGTTTAAATTTGTAGATGAATTTTTAGATGCTTTTGAAATCTATGATTACAATCAATTATGTGAAGAATTTCAGACTTTGCTAATCAATGGCGATTCATCTTCGGAAGAATTTTCGACAAGAATCCATCATGTTCTCTGTAAATTTAATCTCAATGACATGTCATTTGTATTAAATCTCCTCTATGATGCTTGCATCCCTTTCATCCAGTCATATTCAATCACTAATGACGAAACAGTTACAAATCCTATCATTCAATTACGAGAAGAATTGTGTTCACGGGATGAGAAGAATCCATTCAAAAAATTTGAACAAGCAAGGGGGGTAGAATCTATCGACAAGGTTCTCACTGATAACCAAAATGGTTTTTCCTCTGAATCATTGTATTTTTAGTCTTTGACCATCGTGTAAGAAGACTCATTTATGGTTCAAGGTGAATGTCCTCATTCTTGTAACTCATGCTCTAATCAATATTTAAATTCAGTTATTGAAGAATACTTAGACGATGAAAATCATCTTAAACATTCTAACACTCCTATGAAACTGATTAGAAATGAAGATATGCAATTGGAAGGAGAAACCTTAAAATTTCATCCTCAAATCGTACCTTATCAACATGAAAGATCATATGTTTTTCATGAAAGTTTTGAATTATCTATCATACGGGAGGAAAACCTAGATGATCATATTATGTTGAAGAATTTATCACCAAAACAGAGTGAAAGTTTTAAAGAAAGTGAAAAGAAATTTCTTGAGAATACCATTGTTAAATATCATAGCTCAAGAGATTCTTTTCATGTGCTTATTTCTGATTCCTTTTACTCTTTATATCCTGATCTCTTCTTAGATTCTGGTGGACTCGATACTTTACCCACAACATCCTACTCTTTTCCACCACAATCACATCCTTTCGATATGCCAAGATTTGGTGAATTTAATTCCAAACATAACATTTATAAAGTCAGATTTGACGCTCTTTCACTTTCATCACTCACATGGTAAAAAGACATGTTGCGAGATGATTTTAAAAAGTTTGTTTTTGAAAAAGACATTGCACTCTCTCTTATGGAGATCAAACATTCTACATTGCATATTCATTCTTTAATAAGCTCAAATTTTAATGTTTATGCTTCACATTTTGAAATGATCAATCTCATAAAAGGAAGCATTCAAATCAATGATCTAATTGATGTCATGAATCCTCTTATGATGCGTTCCCCATTGATATATCCATTTCGTCAAAGTCATAGTTTGCATCCTAATTTTTATGATAGGATCTTAGAATGGCTTGAAGGTTCATACATAAAAAATCTTCATAATGAAGATAAAGTTGTGCTTGCCTTATTTCTACCTAAATATCTTGAAAGTAAGAATGACATGACTTTTTTTATCCTCCATGTGAATAAATTATTGAACACTTGGAAAATTATCAGGATGTTGGGACACTTCGGCTTGGTTGATGGTTATGTTAGGTCTCCATAATCTTGACAAGTTTTCCAAAATCACTTACACTCACCCATGCCATTATGACCCTTATCAAGACAAGATTGCACAATGGATGGAGGATTCATACATCAAGAAATTTCAAGGGAATGGTAAGATCATGCTTGCTTTGTTTTTAAATGAGGATTATGAAGGTAAGTATGATATATTTCTTTCATTTTTTGATATACTACCATTATTTTTAGTAATATTTGATTTTGTTTCCATTGCAGGATTGGGGTTACTCCGATGGCTACATTGGAAGCATGACTTCACGTAGTATTCTGATTTGTTTGGTAGTTAGCATAGTTTTAGGAATAGGTTTTCTTTTAGTTTTATTTCTCATTGTTTCTGTTTGTAATAATGCAGACATGAATACAATTGGGCACACAAAGAGAACCATAATATGACTGTTATCAGGGAAGTTTTCTTGATCCTTTTCTCTCTGCTTTTCGTTGAGTATTTCTTTTCAAAGTCGCAGTATTATTATGAAAATTTTAAATGGAAAGTAAAGAGATAAATAAATCCGAACTTGAAATTCAACCCTAACCCAAGGTACCATGAGTAGGACTGCATTCACATCATTGAGGAATTTTTTATGTTCTTTCAGTATCCCAAGAGATATTTCACGTGATGTTTTCAGATCCATCTTCTGTACATATTTTTTTTGTTTTGATTTATTTTTTGATTTTGGTTCTTTTCATTTTGTTTGTTTTAGCTACCTTTTGGTTAAGCTTATGTCTGTATCACCTTTTAGTTCATGGAGGCAAACCATAATGCATCATTATGAAGCAACTGTTAAGGTCTTCTCAAGAGCATCAATTCTATGAATTGTTGAAACACAGACTAGCTAAAAGAAATTTTATGTTTAAAACAGATTTCCTGGTCTCACTTTATAATTATGAGAAAACATGACCATCTTTAAATATTTCTATGATGTCCCTACTTTTAAAGAAAGAAACTCAAGTATGCCTTCCTTTCCTTGAAAAATTGGTTTCATCAAGAAACTAATTTTGGATCATAATGAAGGTGATTAGGCAGAAAATTAAAGGCTGGAAAATAACAAGTGTTCTAAAGACTGAAATTTTTAGCATCACCCCGCTCTTCTGAATATCTTTAAAATTATATCAGATTGAAAAATATTTATTGAGAGTTGTGGGAAGTGTTTGTAAACTCGCCGGGATACTGAACAGGTCTGCTGGCAGTGGGTAAATGCATGCATGATTCCAAGAAAACTTCGTCGGGGTACTGAATAGGCCTACTAGCAATGAAGAAATGTCGGGTTCAAGAAATTATCATGTATAAAATTTTGATATTGGTTATAAGTGCCTTTCATTCTGAATTGAAATTCTTGGACAAGGTAGAGGCGTCATAGTGGGTTAATTGATATCCCTGCAAAGGCTATGGACGCCTGCTGGAAGCAGTGGCCCTGTCAATAGTATCGGAGCCATTGACTTGAACATCGTTGCACTCATTTTTTTAATTTGTCACTGGATTTCATTTAAACAGGAAGATATTTGAAGCTGGACTGTGTAATGATTGTTGGGATGGTTGATATCCTTCAGTTGTTTTTTGATCTGTAATCATTCTAAGCAGTCCTAACATGAACTCGTCGGTGATGCATAGATAACTACTTCTCCCAGTAAGTCGCCATTGTTGGCATCCCTACACGATTTTTTCCTTTTAAAGCGACAAATAACAATTCATGTAGCTGCCTACACTTTGTCATGTAAATATGGCTATTCGAAGGTGACTTTTCAGTTGTAAAAGGATGTTTCGATTGTTCCTATTTTATTTTTTCTTTTTCTTTTTTGTTTTCATGTTTTCATTCATGACTCGAAGCATGAATGAAGCATTAAAACTTATAATATTGTTCCAATTATATCTAAGGTTTGGTCTTTAGAAGGGTCAATGTTCTTACAACTCTTTTAATGAATGTTCTTTTTCTTTGAAGCTTATCATATATAAATAAAACATTTGTTTTGAGATTTCTCTTGGATTATCAACTATATCTTGAGTACTTTGTAGATACACCAAGAATCGATTGGAAATGGATTATAGGTTTGTTTCACAATTCTTGGTAAATCATTTTGATTTCTACTTTTCGATATGCTTTGGCTTGTAAAACACACCCTCTCCTAATCTTAGCATCTTGACTTTACCCATTACACAACGATGAGATTCAGACACAATTCGGTCATTCTCTGTACTTTGTTTGAGGTGGCAGTTCTAACTGACAGATCCATCATTACAAACCAGAGTCTTGGGTTTCTCTCTGTAATTAGGGCACTCATTACCCAAAATGCCCAAATTTTTGTGGCTTGAAACCCCTTATGCTCTTGTTTTGGTCATGCTAGGGTAAATGGTGGGTTTCTCTCCTGTGTTTTTGGCTCAGAATTTCCTCTGCTACTGTTACATCCAAACCCACAGTTAGTTCGATTCACTCTTGTTACAGACTGTTCAATCCCGCTTTTGCCTTCCAGAGACACATTTTTGCGGGAGTGTTTCTGATCAAACCGTGACGAGTTAGATCAAACACTTGAAAACCCAGAATGCAAATGAGCCCATTTACCTTCATCGTGAGCATATTCTTCATAAAAAAATTCATTTCACAGGTATGATTCTTTTTTTGGACAACATTTTCTCAGAAAATGTGTTGCAATTGAGTTTTCTTTATTTTCATTTCCTCTCTATGGATTTGAGGATCTGTAGAAAACCATTGAGTTCTATCACAGACATCCCTACAGTGCTAGATAAAAATCTGATAGATAAGCCTCTTATTTCCTCAAGTGGTAGGCTAGATTTCTTGTGTGAAGACCTTTGTGAAAGGGCAATGCCTGATAAGCTTTATGTGAGCAACAGGTTTTTAGTTCTGATTTTATCAGAACTCCTGTGCATGAGCCCTTTTGTTTTCCCTAACCCTGCTGAAAAATCCAACAGTAATAACCTCCCACCATGTCTGAAAGACAGCAAGAGATTTATAGGTATCGATCTCAGGCCAAGGCCGACAGTGGATAGTGTTAGTGTTTTGACGCACAATCATGTGCCTCTTCAACCGACTGTCCCAGCCCCACAGTGTGAAGTATGTTTACATTGGATAGGAAAATATTAAACAGATGTCCCCGTCCTTCAAGAAACGATCAAGACCCTCACGTATTAGATTGACTCATTAACAAGTGAAAAACACGAGCTCAATATCAGTGCACAAAGGCAAGGAAAACATTTCAAAAGGACTAGCAATGTCATAATAAAAAATGTTGAGCGTGTCAAAGCAATGATTAATTCTGAGATTCTATGATTCGAATTTGGTATTCGGTTGAAAGATAAGATTTGTTGTTTATCTTAGTTAGGATTTTATTGTTATTTTATAATGAATATGAATTGATTTATATTTCTGTTGGTTAAAATAAGACTAGCTACAGAATCAACAGATTCTTTAGCCAGTCAATTCTAATGTAAAATTTTGGAAAATATTAGTTAAATAAATGTCTAATTTCTTCATTTTGTTTTCTTTTAGGATATCATGTATCTTGTGGTGATCTGAAAAGATGGAGTATTTTTGGACTTAGTTAATTAGCCATTTCTTTTGGCTCATTTTGTAAAAACAAAAAAAACTTTTATAATTTTGGGAGATACAGTTTGATATTGAGTGGTTTTATGACCCTCTATTTTTGTAACTAGTAAATCATCTTGAGATTTGATCCTATCCTACAAGATAGGATGTTTAGATTTCAATAAACCTTTAAATACTTCATATTTTTTGTAATGAAGGCATCTTAGCCTGGGGCTGAAGGTGGACGATTAATTCACAAACATGAATGGAACAAAAATTTGCATTTTAGCTTTAGCTTCTTGTAAATGGTGTTCTCATTTATGCTTTGTTTATCCGGATACACTTATAGGTTTTGATAGATTTAGACTTCACAATCTGTTATGTTTTTGGGATAATTCTTTTTAAAATATCGTCCATATTTGATGCTTCAGATATTAAATAGAGTGATCATTTATTGAGCTCAAATGACAGGATTTCTCTTTATTTTTAGTTGAATGATTAAATGCGATGTTTTTACAATCAAATTTATCTTAATGTAATTTCTTGCAATCATAATATCATAGCACCTATTCGTATCATTCATTCTGTTATTAAAACTCAACTGCCAACACATTGTTCCGCATTTATTCAGGACAGTTTTTAAGGTTCATTGCAAGTTTCCCTCTTGGACAAGGTGGTTGGATGTTCTCTAATCGTGCAGATGTTTGAATACATATCGTTAACTCACTAACAGATTATCTCATTTATGTTTTTCTATCATTTAATCATCACTGAAACTCGAATATATGGTTTGGCTTTTGACTATCCACATGTTTCTGTTTCATAGTATTTTTTCTTATTAGTTTAGATTTATAAAGAAAAAACGAAAAAAAATATTTTATGTTCTTTCTTTATCTGCTTCTTCAGAGAATTCATTTTTCACATTGAGTTTCATGAGTTTAGATCAAAACTTGCAGTGTGTATATCATGTACATAAATAAGATAAGTAAGTCTAATGTTTAAATATATCTACAATAGTTACATTATACGTATGTACATATATATATAAGTGGTTTGTTAATAGTTAGTTCTTTTATTTCTTTTATTTGTTTCTTTTAGGACTTTTAGATTGGCTAACAGATCCATTAAACCTGTTGGAACGAGTCACACCAAACGGCTTGGGTTATTTAGACAACCCTGGACCAGACTCGTTCTTCCAGTTGATGGACGGTCATTTTCGCCTGTCAACATATCATCAAACAATTAGGGTTTTCAACAACACCACACCCACATCCATACAACATCAAGTGAATTCACCATGGATGAGATCTTCATGGAAACTAGCATTGTCGCTTGTCCTATGGAATCTATCCCTTCAAGGATGAGGTAGTGTGTGATGATTCCCCTCTTGATGTATGTGATGTTGTTTTGGTCCAACCATATATGTGGAAACGTTATGTTTCCTATGAGTCAAGACCATGTAATGTCATTATTACTCTAGTAGGTCAGCTCTATAGGATACAAGAGGTAGTTCTGAATATTGTTCCACCAAAATAGTGCCGCAAGGTAATATCTCATACTTCCAAATTCACCCTCTTCACAGACCGTTTATAGGATGAACCACTACAACCTCAACATCTTCTATCCAGAAAAAATAGGGTGTCAAAGAGAAATAAGATATTATTTCTTCACCTACAATGGCTCCTACACAATTCCCCATAAAACCAAGAGACAACAGGTTGGTGGAACAAATTCATCCCTGTCAACAACAGGTTTGTGACAGTCTTCCACAAACTAAACTACACAACTTTGCCAAAAAGGCACAGATCTCACCAAGATTCAAATTCGGAAAAAAAATTCCCCTCTTCCCTAAAAACTCAACACAATGGAAACCATTTCTTCCTCAGGGCGAATGACTAATACAGTTGGATATTGGTGGCCACACACCTATTCCAACTAGCTCCTCTTGTCAGTTTTTAGTTTGGCATTTTCTTCTGTACTTCTTTGTAATTGTGGGTTCTACACTTCTAGGGATGTCTGAAGCCCCACACATCTTCCATGTTGATAGAGGTGTCCTCCCACCTAATCCAACTGGCTTAGTTTGTATGTTTTCATGTTAGCACATATTTTTGTACTTCCAGGTCTGTTTTGGGGATCTAAAAATGTTTTTTTGGCATGCCATAGTCAAACTATAAACAAAGTCATATTTTTATGGCATAATGCGTAGTTCTCGAAAATACCCTTCCAATGGGCTGTCATGCGCCTAAAACAGAGATCGTATGCAAAATCTATGACCCCGAGAAGTTAATGTAGTAACTTACCCAAATGGGGTCCACATGAATTTTGACATTTCATCTCCTAGGGTTAGGTTTTTGGATGTTTAGGGTTTTGGAATTCATGTTTATCATAAAAAGGCCTTTAGATTCTCATTGTAATCATCTTCTTGCGAATGAGCCTATCTGTCACATCTCTTCTCATAAATAAAGCTGTCACCATTCTAGCGATTCTTGCACTCTGTATTTTTACAGTCTCTTTACAATTCTTTCATTAATAGAAATCAAGTATTGTTGTATTTCTCTATTTCTAGCAATTTTCATGAGTATTTCATTGTAATATCTTTCCTTTCATTTCATTCCGAAAATAATCTGTATCACAAAAAGATACAACAACAATATTAAAGATGAAATAAAACATGTACATATCACTATTTGTCTTCATCATCCTCATTATATTCCTCACTTGGCATGATAACATTGTTGTTCTCAAAAATATGTTTTGATCTAGGGTCATGTCTTAATACAAACCACCAATCCCTATCTAACACATGGGTAAAAAAACACTTGGTTGTAGTGTTTTGGGAAAACATAAGGCTCCTTAGCTTCATCCCACATATTTTTAGAGTTGATACATATCATCCCACTATCATGATCTTCCTTTACATTATTCTGATCAAAGGTGTCCCACCACTTGCACCTAAAAATAACACATTGGAAGGAAGATAAGTCCACTCAAATGATCTCTTATATCTTTCCGACGTAACCTAACTTCCCCTGTATGGTGTTTTGATCGTAGTGGCTTGCATGACTAGATTGGTCAAACTCAAATTCCACTCCACATTCTTGTGTCATATGTCCATCATCAACATTCTCTGTGCGAAAATGATGTCCATATGCCCACATAGATGGGAACAAATGCACCTATAAAAAAATGAACAAATCAAAGTTTCAATATGTGTTTAATAACCCGACCATTAAACTATAAAATAATATAGATGCACTTACAATTCAAATGTGCATTACGAATTTAAAATTATGTACACAAAAATATGATTACTGAGTTGTTGCAACCAATCCCTATGTTTAGTGCATCCTCTTCTTCATGCGGGTAACAACCGGATGCACCATATTTTTCTTTGACTTGGTCAAAAACCCAAATATTGGGGAATAACATTGGCATATACTCAACATGCATGATATGATATATACTCAACACCCAACATTTTCAACAACTGATTTTCCACTTCGCAACTACCGAGCAAAACATTATCACTAGGAAGAACCTTATCTTTGAATATCCTGCAGTTAGTGGGAAATAGAATTAATGTACAAGGTCATTTAATGTTTATAAAAGAAACCATTTCTAATGTTGATTGTACTGTGACAAGATTTCGAAAAATTAATATAAGGCACTTGGTGGTCAATTACCTCAATATTGTTGAGAAACATGTGTTTGGCATGCCAAACTTTGCTTTCATGTTGTAAAGTAACATTGTTGTCCCAAGATAGGTAGACTTTGGCCGAGCACTAGGTGGAAAGAGAGGGGTAGTGGAAGAAGATTTTAGGCTTTGGGAAATGGTATCATTGATATGAACATCATCCCATAGCTCATCATTCTGGAATGTGTCTAACAACATTGTCTCCATGGCATTCATATCCCGTAATTAATCATTCATACCAACCTATTTTTTATTGTCTCCATTTCCAACTTCTGAATAACTACTAGTATTGTTGTATTCATTCCTAATTGGTGAATCTGGATGTAGTGGGAATTGAATAGGTGGTTGATTCAACCATTCTTGGTACACTTCCTCTCTGATTTGTGCTCTCATTGAAACTTTCTCTTGGGTTGGCATTGTTGTGGGGTGCAACAGAAGATGGTAGGTAGGTTTCTCATCATCAGAAGAATCCGAATTTCAAAAATATTGAACATTAGTACATCGATGATATTAGTAAGAACAATGCAATAATTTGTTTCTTCAAATTACATTATACCAAACAATTATTAACATCGTCGACCAAGGAATATTGTAGTTGGAAGATGGAATCTCACAATTGGAAGGTAAAGAGGCTATCCACTTTCATCTACCAACTACTTGCAATATGTTGCTCCTGATAATACCTTTCAATGTTTTTGAACCGATACTAGAATATTTTCTTCATTTGAACTTGATTACGAATCAAGATCCTGCAAATTTGGATACATTTTTATTCAGATTGACATGGATAAATAAAAATTCAATGAGATAATCAAAACATAAATAAAATAAGTTAAACTTATTGGAGATGGAAAGGGAGAACTATGTGATGGACTTTGAACAATATGGAATGGGATGGAATTTGAAGAATTGACCATTTGATCATATAATAAGATTTTCTCCCTGCCTTTCAACAAAATTAACAATAATTTTTCCTGTACATATCTAAAATAAATATCGAGGACCGTACCACAATCTGAGTTTGAATATAGTTTTGAAACCATTTTTTAAGAATAAGGTTGTTGGATTACTGAGAGGGGGGGTGAATCAGTAATAGCGTAATTATAATCCTTTTTCTTCAAATGTTATATCAATGTAGAGTTATTATCCAATAATGAGTAGTAAGAAATAAACAATCACACACATACACAGTACACTAGTGTTTTACGTGGAAACCCAAATCGGGAGAAAACCATAGAATTCTTTTTCTTATATGTCTTGAAGAATTACATTCATTGGAAGCACCAACTTACTTTGTTTTTCAGCTGCAACTGGAAGGAGGCTCCAACCCCCTAGTTTCTCAGGCTACAACCTAAGGGAAGCTCCAACTCCCCAATTCTCTGGCTACAACCAGAAGGAGGATACAACCCCCAATGTTCTCCAGCTACAACCAGAAGGTGGCTACAACCACCTGTCCTTGCCCCGTCCTGCCACCCTGAAGTAGAAATAGAATGATGAAACCACTATCACACTATCACTGTGATATATACCGCTGTAAACCTGTACCAATAAATTTGAACCATGCATCAACTTGTACCTCAACC
Organism: Picea glauca; assembly: GCA_000966675.3. Lineage (NCBI taxonomy): Eukaryota > Viridiplantae > Streptophyta > Pinopsida > Pinales > Pinaceae > Picea > Picea glauca. The sequence continues at coordinate 205,359 of JZKD02S2375349.1, read as the reverse complement.
TGTAATAAACCTATACCATAAACAAGTGCATCAACCATGCACCAACCTGTAATCAACCTGTACCATACACAAGTGCATCCAACCATGTACCAAGTATGTACCAATCATGTGTCAACTACTCATCAACT
>JZKD02S2375349.1:163203-196298 GCA_000966675.3 Picea glauca | reverse complement strand
TTCCTTCTTCAATTCACTTTGTCATCTTCAAAAATTCATTTCTCCTCAACCATGAGGATCCACGTGACGTACCACATACCACCAGAAACAACATGATGTATACTATCCATTCATGTGTGTTGTATATGCATTTTCATTTTCCTTCATGTCCAAATACCTTTATCAATCTTGCGGTCCAAAACCCATGACTAGGGTTGACATCAATGACAAAAACCAATCTTCCAACAAAGGGGACCACTTTGGAGTTCACCCATATTTACTTCTTATCAACCGTGAAAAATAAATAATGAATCATATTTACATCAAACAATATTGGGTCCATTACCCAAACCTTTGTGCTACGGGGATTTCTTCAAGGATTGACATTAATGACAACCAACCTTAATTAACAAACATGACATAAAACGTAAAATGTACACTGAAGTATTGCAAGTCATGTGAATTCATCATAAAATATAATTTTAGATGAATATACTATTTTATGTGAAAATAAAAGTTCAAATAACTTTAAATGAATATCGGTGCACTTATAAAACACAAACACATCGGTGCGCATATTAACAATAAGCATCAATGCGTTGGAAAATCAAACACAACATGTTTCTAGATTTTGTTAATAAAAAACAATTATATGTCTCTAGTGAATCAAATAATATGGATGCACCAGTGTGTAATGTAAAATGGCCACACTGTGGCGTCTTGCATAGATGCATCGTCATGTCGAAAAAAGTTAGAAAAAAAGGTGATTTTTATAAACAATTAAAAAAAGAGTGGAAATCGAATTTCATAAAGTCATTTAAATACTAAAAAGCTATTCACTATTTCATTATTTTGCAAAATTTTGCATGGGAGAGACTTGCAAGAGAGACATACGGAGGAACACTTTGGAGGAGAAGAATAATTTGGAACCACAATATTATTCAGAATATGAGAATTTTTAGGGTATGGTGATTCACTCTAAACCCTTTTCATAAAGTTTTTTTAATATTAAGAAGGTATTCAATATTTTCATTATTTTGCCAATATTTACAAGAAACAAATTTGGAAGAGAGATGTATCGAGGAGCACTGTGGAGTAGAAGAATACTTTGGAACAACATAAATATTCAGAAAATCGGGATTTGAAGGGTATGGTGATTCACTCAAAACATGTAATGCCCCCTCCATTACGACTAGGAAAAACGAAGAAAACTAGGTAATTTTTTTTTGTTTTGCAATAGGATATTAAAATCGTTACAAAATAATAAACGACATCACAAAGAAGCATCATCATATTTAAAATGACACAAAATCATTAAATTAACATGAATGAAAGCGACACGGGATTGACACATAATCATACATGATAGAAATGCAACTCAACACAACAAGATAATCTGAAGAAAATATAATTAATGATCAACCACATCGTTGAATAAAAAGAACTACCCTCCCAACCTATCCTGCATGGCTAGGACCTCCAGGACACATAAGCAATGCTCAAGCCCGAGATTCTTCTGATTTATTTTGACCATTTAAGGTCTCAGGGCTGGCGACTGTTCTAAGGAACAAGGAGGTGTCTATGTCCCATAATCAATCACATATCATAACTCTAGTCTAGAATATAAGTCCTGCATTAGCATTATCACATGGCGTGAGAGAAATTTAATTACCAAATCAATCATACATCAACGATAATTAATCATGCAATAGTATTCTAATCACATAACCCATCATACATCACATTATTTCCAAGGCACAAGAGAAATCGTCAATTATATTCATTGTGAAAATAATCTAATCACATAATGCAATCATACGTCACATCAAATTTAAGGTGCACGAGAAATCTAAATTCTAAGACAATCCTTCATCAACATTAAATATTCAATGCATGTGAGAAATCTATCTTCTAAAACAATCAATCATCAACATTAAACATTCAATGCACACGAGAATTCTAACTTCTAAGAAAATCATTCATCAACATTAAATATTCAAAGTGCACGAGTAAATTAACTACATAACTCATCATTTCAGCATTAATTTCATGATGCATGACTTATCATCAACCTCAATTTCATGGCTCAATAGTAGTCTGGTTATCAATCAATCAGAATTCAATCATCACTAAACATGGCACGAAAGGAAATTCTACTATAACCTATGTCAATTTAAAGACGCAAATACCATCGAGGGAATTTTTTTAACTATAGTCCAACTGCCATTTTGTACTCATTAAAAATATGTAATCGCAATCTATGGAACCGTCCAACGAAGGTTCTATGATAACTAACATTTATCAAATGATTGACACAAATAACGCCTATGATCAATCCAACAATAGTTCAACTTTAGTAATACAATTAATTCTCAATCTCTAGGTGCATCAATCATTAAGATGGAACCCATAAGGTGTCCTACCATCGTAATTCTACTTAACATTTGGTGATCTAAGCCAGTACACCTTTCCCATCTATATATGAAAAAATTCAAATTTATTAAGTGTATTTATTGAGTGGGAATTAGTGACTAATCATGAAGTAGTGAAAGAGATGATGATAGTAATACAAGTGGAGAACACACTAAAGCCATGCAAATAGTCATACACTACTACGATGTGGTAGCACAAACATAACCAGTTATACCTTCCACATCCAAATCTCTCGTGATGATACTTAGATGATTAAATTACCAAAGGGTGTGGACGAGAATATAATCAATGCTTACTAGTATTAAAGGATTCAATTAATTCTCAAGCCTAAGGATTGATTCCTCTTGACAAACATCCTAAAATTATATCTGAAATTCAACTTTTATGTAATTCCACACTATTAACCGATTAACCACTACCTTATATTTATCAACTCTAAAACCCTTGCTTAAGTGGAGTGTTTACAAGACTAAGGTTGGGTTGAATTTTCCTCAAGAACCAAGGACTATTCTATGCTTTACTCAAGTACAACTCTAGGTAATCCATTGGTAAATTCAACCTCAAGGTAACTTTTATAAGTTAACTATTACTACCTAGGTTCTAATGAGGATAAATGGTGAGAAACTAAGAGCTTAAAGCAACCCAACATCCAAAAATTGGAAGGGATTAGGGATCAACCCGGTTCAAAAGATAAGGAAGGAGGAAGAATCATACTTCCACCCATAATCTCGTTGATTCCCTTACGAGCTCCGGAAGAATAAATAAATTATTTAATAAAATTCTTCAACTCCTTTAGACAAGGGTTGCACTTAAATCCTTACGGGATTATCGACCTATATATATATACCAGTGAATACGCAAGAGTCATATGGTTCAGTTTTAAAGGCTTCCATCCCTCCCTCTCCAAGGTATGAAGTCTATGTAGCGATAATAACAGGTGTAACTGTCACATAGGTCTGGTCACCCAACACACAAGGATGAACATCTTGGCCCAAGTGTTAGACTTATCAGAAGTTGGAAAGAAGGGGCTTATATCATCGCCTAAATCCCCACTAGGAACGGATCTCTCGTTCCCTAGACCACTCGGTGCAAGTGATTCGCGCAAAATCATTTTCCTAGTCAATCAATCGACAAAGCTTACTGGTCGGAAGATGTGGTTGGTGGCCATGAACCCTAATTAAGTTCTCAGACCATGATCCATGAAGAAGGGTCACTGGTGGAAGAGACCTCTCATTTGGAGCAGGAATTTCATAACCACTAGACTCAAGGGACGCTAAGACATAGCACGATAGATTAGATGTATAAGTTCACCCAACCTCAAATAAATCCCCATTTAATTATCACTAGAAACACCCAATACCTTACGCAATACAACCTATTGATTCCACCATCAAGGCATGATGACTCCATAAGGAAGGGATTCGAGTTACCTAGATTGATACCTTGTAAGGGTAAGGAGGATCCTTGTGAACGCTAAAATGGGAGAATCAAACATAACAGTTAATTATTACCTTTCTGAGTTGACAGACCCTTAAGGAAGGGAGCTCACGAAGCATACATTGGGTGAGAACTGAAGCATCAAGCTTCTTAGCGAAAAGGAAAAGATTTTGAATTTATTTTTCTAGATTTAAATGGAGCGTGAACTGTGGAATGATCTCCTTACACCGAGTAAAACTGATAAACCAAGTAGAAAAAACCTCCTTAAAATTTTTGAAGAAAGGAGGGACAGTAGGAATCCTAACAAAAACACCACTTAAGCCATTGATTTAATCCATATCCACTAATTTTCACAAGAAGGAAAAACCTTCCAGCGTGTTAGATTACCAACTAAAATAGTAAGTTATCATACAAAGGTTATTGTGTTTACCTCGCCTACGATCAGTTTCAAGTGGATATCGCTAAAAAAAAACTATCTTCTTTCAAGAAGGGAAGGGTGATAATAATTATTTTTGACAAGATAGGAAATGGATATTACTTCTGGTACATATATAAAAATTTAAATCTTATTACCATTAAGATATTCAACAAGAATTTTGCAACGATATATATATATATATATATATATATATATATATATATATATATATATATATATATATATATATATATATATATATATATATAATGTAAATCTTAATACCATTAAAATTGTCAACAAGAATATCACAACGATGCATATGTAAATTTAAATCTTACTACAATAAAAATATTCAACATGAATATCACAGTTATACATGTATAAAATGTAAATCTTACTACAATTAAATTCTTCAACATGAATATCGTAACTATACATGTAAAAAAATGTAAATCTTACTACAATTAAAATCTTCAACAATAATATCATAGTCGACGATCTCGGACTTAGATATTTTCTTCGTTGATTGACGTTCCTCCCATCCTCCCGCCTGATAACCATAAAGAATTCACTATACCTCCCAGCCAAAGCTAGGGGTACTCTTCTTCCCCCTTAGCCCCTTGATCCACAAAGGGGTCACACACACACACAACTAGAAATCCTTTAGCTCCCAACTTGCCTCACAAGGTAGATCCACCACTCCCTCTCAAGATGGGTTTCCCAACTCTCATAAGTAAAGCCAATCAAAATATCTGTAGCATAACTTTTCCCATAACCAATGATCCCCCCTTTATCATCTCAGCCATTTGTTTTGTAGGAGTTTCCTCAATGAAAACCCCCACTTTCACATTTAATTCAATTTTTAATTAGAAAAATTTTAGAATTACTTCCCCAAATACACTCATCACCCTTTCCCTTATTTTCACAAGTAAATCCACAATTTATTTTAATAAATGTCAATTTCTCTCACCCATCCTAAAATCACTCCTAGTTGTCTCTTTGTTCCCCTTGTTTCCAATTAATGACTAACGCCTTACTAATTATGAGTTGAGTTAAAATATGAATCCTCTCCTAGTCAAACTAGCGTTAACTAGACCCTATATTCCTTTATATGTTTGCACAATTATTTCACGCCTTATTCTTTTCTTATATTAAATTTCATTTTGGCATTTTCTTGCACATATGAGTAAAATATTAATTCTGAAGACTTATTTCCTTTTTCTTAATTTCTTAATTGGATTTACCTCCTTCCTAATTTACTTGAGTTAATAATTATAGTTTAGCCTCTTTACAAGAACTTAGACTTAGGATTATAATCTAGAATGGGCTAATATTTTGATCGGGGTTACAATTACTAAATTTATTCTTTAATTAATTAATTCGGTAGTGCCCAAGTTTGTAAAAGGTTTAATATTCGCTCAAATTTTTTTTGGCCACGTAGATTAATTGACTCAAGTTTAATTCCGTGACATTCCCTTCAAGATGCAATCCATGCTCCAAGGGTGCCACTCGCCTTTGACTCAAATTTTTAATAACGTGATGTTCCCTTCAAGACACACTCTGTTCTCCAAGGGTGCCACAAACCTTTGACTGGTTTTGGTAGTCGTCCAACCCTTAGAGTCAACACTCCATTCAGGTGACCTTGTGAGAGACTAAGGGATTCTAAGGAATAAGGACCTTGTTTTATTGCCCACCCCTTAGAAATATTTTTGAGAGAATTTCTCATTCTGCCCTCACGGAATCGTGGATCTCTTGAACTAGGTAATTTTTAACCTACAAATCGAGACACAGTGAGAGAACTAGTAGGCTAAGACGGGGATGTTTCCACACCTCTCTCTCAATATATGGTCTATGTGCATGGTCCCTTTACTCCTTATGTGAGTCAGATTAGAAATAAATAGTCAACCTACATCCATCGAAAAAACATTGTCATTGATCCATAAACCACATCATAATATAATCGATCATATGTCACATATGCATAAATGAAATACTCAAACTAATAAAATCTACTCCCTCACTCCTGGAGTCTAAGTAGGTCCATTGATGCCATCGGTATCCTAAATCTGTCAATTGTCTTGCACGCTCAGGGGAAACTCGTCAATAGAATATGTCAATACATAGATATCAAATAACATAACATCATAATCCATCGACATCGTCGCAAAATCCATAAGCAAAACAGATAACCTTAAACTATAATCGGACCACTTGCATGCAAGTGTCCTCAAAGGACAAGTCAATATCGTGTGCTCGCAAGAGAGGAATGTTACAAAACCCTACATTCAGAAAAAATAAAAATAAAAAACTTCATACTTATCTTAAACCCTTGTTTTTGTTTTGCTTGCATGAATGCACAATTTCACCATGGGGTTTAACTCCCTCTATCACTTCAGAATTAGGGCTTTTCATTTTAGGCATTTTAGATCTAATAGTTTTTTTTTTCGATATGTAATTGTTTGGCATGTGATGCAAATGGACCACTTATTGCATCGGATCCAAAAGGTAGTCGTCCCTATGCCTTTTTTTTTTAAATTAAACGGTTTCTGATTTGATGTTTTAAAAAAAAACATTTTCCTCTTTTCCGATGCGCCTTTTCGACAAAACATCATAAGTGTTTTTCTGTATAAGGAACTCACCGATTATTCCATAATTTTAAAATAAAATTAAAAAATATGGTGCATAAAAAAAAATATCGTCAATGTTCTCATCTAAACAACACAGAAAATGTTGTCATGTAATGTTTTTTTATTTCTTTTATTTTTCTTCTCATCGATGTCTAATTTTTCTATTTTTTTTTATGAATGTTTAATTTTTTTGCTATGTTTCTTTTTCTACTTTAGTCATTGTGATGTCTTCTATATATATCACACTATTGTAATTCAAAATATTTTAAAAAATAAATTAAATTATTTGGTGCGTGTTGTTGTATGGAACGCACCGGTGCATTTTATGTAAAAACGTACAGATGCTTTGTATATAAAAAGCGTACTGGTCACAATGATTTTTTTTCGCTGAAAATTATGTGATTTATTTATAAAATATATTTAATTATTTATGTATTGAATGATGCAGGTTGTATATTGATAAAAATATGAGTGAGAAGAGTTCAAGTAATAAAATTTATGGTCGACACAATGATGACATATCCAAAAAAACAAAAAAGGCAGGTTCTGTGTAACTTCTTTAGAAATTAATATGGTTGAATTATATGTAAGTTTAGCTAATATGTATTGGTTAGTGTGTGTCATGCAGGGCCACAAAATGAGGAATATCGATAACATTATTTATGATCTAAGTGAAAAAGAGCGTAAAAGATTGATGGAAAAATTACAGAGAGATGAATCAGGTGAATGAAACAATGCTATTCAATATGATTTTTTTTTTGAATTTTCATTAATAATATACTTAGGAATATTAGAAGACATGTTTCAACAATCTATTAATTCACATATGTTTAATGTTCTACGGGAACCAACAACGAGGGAACAAAATGTCATCATAACAAAACAAAATTAATTAATATAGAAGATGTAAATGATGATGAATTGGTCCTTAGCTCATCTATAGTGGTGTTGGAGATTAATCAAAGGGGAAAAAACTTTTACAGGACTATGAGGAATATAGTGGAATGAACTTATAAATGTAATTTCCACTTACAATATAGAAATCAATCCAATGATTCCAAGAACTAGGTTATATTTAAACTACATGAAGCATTTCCAGAGCAATGGTCAATGAGACCTACGAGACTTGCAATAGCAAAAACATACAACAAAAAATAATCATTCAAAAAATAATATTCATAAAAACACTTTTTTAGAGTATATATATATATATATATATATATATATATATATATATATATATAGTGATATTTAGTTTTCATATATCAATATAAAAATACTTTATTGTCATATTATTTTTTTATGAAAATTATCAAAATCTGAGAGGACCAACGAGTGGATATCCGAAATATGCTAGTAGGAATGTCCAAAAAAGTGTACAAGAAAATGGTCAGAGGATTGGACATAATTGTATCGCAGGAGGAGCTATCCCAACAACAACATGCTTCAAATGTATGTGACCATTGAATTTTTCTATTAGGTACAAATAATTAATTATACATTAAATATTAATTTTCAAATATTCTCTTACGGAAAAGAAAAGAAAATGGAACTCATTCTACACATAAAACTGGACGACAAGGAAGAAAATGATTGATAGCAAAGTTTGTGAGCAATTATTATTTCCTTATAACAACTTAAGGTTTTTTTTGTATATTTTAAGTTGTTTTACAACATCCATCCTTGAATGTCTTCAAACATGTGCTAACATACAAAGAAGAGCCATCAGAAAAATCAATTGGCATTGGGTTAATTAAGTGTTGTGAGTATATGTCGGCATATCAAAAATTAATTGTCGAATTTGTAAGTATAATCTATGTTGTTTTACTTCAATCATTTTATAATTAATAAAACAAAAATAATACTTTATATTAAACCTATGATTTATTATGGGGTATAAAACTTGCAGGAAACAAAGTATGGAACTGGGCCAACATAAGAATTGTTGAAACAAGGCCTAGAGATTTGATTTTGAACATATGTGTATGATTCATGAGTCACTTCTTTCTTTGGAGGTACGTTGCTTTTCAATTTACATTCAAGTATATTATTTATTTCAATTTCCATTATTCTCACAAATGTAGATAGGATCATTACAATTTATTTTTATGTTTGTAGATGGAACTACAAGAAGCACAAAACAATCGAGAAAATCAACCAAACGTTCAGCAAAATAACCCAAGGCATGGAAGTAGCTCAAGCACTAACAACAGTTCGAGTGAAAAATGATGACCAATATATTTGGATATCAATGCAAGATGCAATTATATTTTTTTGAAATAATTTTCTGTGAAAATCAGAGATTTTTGTTTAATGTAAAGGACATAGTATCCCAATTGAAAGAAAAGGGATTGTCGATAAGTGTCTCATTTTGTATGATAAAGACCCTCTCGTTTATATAATAAAATATGTTTTAATGTATTCTATTACGTTGTTCAATGTCGTTGTGAAATGTTACATCGTTGATTAAATATATGGATGACTAAATATTATAATGAAGAGATGAAAAATCTAATGATATAACAAATTAATCCAAACATCATATCCAAATTCACTAATCAAAATATAAGATAAATGTTCTTTTTTGGATAAGTAATGGAATTACAAAATAACAATAATTGCACTATCATGGGCCGATGATTCTCGGTGTATTTTAATTATTAATCTCATTGACGTGTTTAATATTAACACTCGCTGGTGTGTTTCATATGAAATTCACATCGATGTTTTTATGTAATCAATTAGCATTGATTTCAATATTAATTTAATACCACAAAATTATATTAAAAAATTAGCCATCGGTGCATTAATCGTATATGTAGCACAGGTGTGTATGTGTTATTTCTACGCACAGATGTTATTGGGTTATTGATAATCACTGGGACTTGTTTGTTACAAATACGCACTAGTGCTTTCAATTTGTAATGCACGGGAGGGTTTTCCCTATAACACATCGGTGCATTTTATTTTTTACAACATCGATTCCTTCTTATTAATAATGCATTGGTGCATTCTATGAAGAAAAACTCGGTTCTTAATTATTTTTAACTCTCCCATTGCGTTTTGTTGTTAAATCCCTAATGCTTATAATACAAATTCTCTGGTTGTTGTGAGTGGGAAATCCCTCTATGGACTAGCACTTAGGGTTTAATTATGCATACAGAAAAGACCTAAATATTTCTACTTTCTACCGTCATCCCAGACCTAATCCCCATTATTCTTAAGCAAATACATAGTTAAGAAGATCAAGTGAGCATACCTTATTTCGGGCGTTTGATGTCGATCCTTCCTCACACTTGATCGCTCTTTGACTACAACTCTCCTCTCAAGGCTGACCTGCATTCACACAAGACAAATAACAAACTCCACATGCTTTTGATATATATAATAATGGGTTAGAGATTCAATAAAAAAGTATGCCATAAACCATGAAAATCTCATATGGTGGGATGGGAAAAGTATTTCTTTATTATTAACTTCAACAAATCAACTTACAATGATGCAGCCAGCCGCTACTCCACGAACCTGTTCCTAGGATCCTCTTCAACTGTCCTCCAACTTCTTTTCTTTATCTTTCTCTTTGCACAAGGATGGCTAAAGGGTTGGGACAAAGGGAATGTGCAATCGAGTATAGTTTCTTTACTATGATTCTCCTCTTCCAAATGGGACCCCTAAACCTTCTTCTATAGGGTAGAAGAAGCTAGGTATTTGGTCAAACCCTCGGCCATGCATGGTCGGAAGGTTTAGTTAACTCACCCAAAGTTGTGTGTTCTGTTAGCAACTTTCCTTTTTTTGTGCTTTTGTAGGTACACGGGGGTTGTTTTGGGTCAGCTAGCATGTACACGTGTGCAGTAATGGAGCAGGGTGTGTGGGCCTTTATAAAAGAGGTTTTTAAGAAGAGTTGTTCAGCAGTGCTTTGGCAAAGAAAGAATCTAAGATGGCCTGATGCCAGGTAAGCATGTCTAGTGCAAATTAGGGTTATAACAGATGCCCCCTAATGTGTGAGGTCAGAAGAGAATCTGATGGCCGAAATACATTAACAATATTCACTGATGTGTCGAACAAGTGAGCCCGAGGACCAAAAATCGGGAGGTGTCATCTGCAAAAAATAATAATTGTCTCATTGAGGCAGGCATACCCATGCTCGAGATAAAATAAAGTCATGGCTACCAATCAAATACACTGTAGATCCATGTCATATAACTAAATAAAGTGTAGCCACGAACAATACACAATGGAGCTACATATCGAAATCAAAAAGATATACATGTAGAGTATCCATCTTCTTAGAAGATGATAAGGCATGATGTCTGGAGATGAGGTCTTCAAAGCTCGAGCAACAACTTCAAAATCTTCAAAACTCGGGTAGGAGTGTAATATGAGAGTATGACTTCACTACCCAGAGGTATTCGACAACTTGTCGGTCATGGACTAAAGAATCTTGATGATCAGAATGAAGGCTTCATTGATTTCGAACAAATACTTGATTGGACGTTCAGGATGGCCAGGCATGAGGGAAAGAGAAAAACTGTAGAGGGGTCGACTCAGGCTTGGTAAAAACTTCCCTTGGACAATAGCACAACAAATGATGAGACTCAGGCAGCATGGCATTAACATAAGTTTACGAGATAAGAGGCAACACAAACTCTCCATATGTTTGGAAGAATAACCAAACAGAGGAGGACACAGCTCTATGAAGCGAGAACAGCTCCCTAAGGTCATATTTAAATCCCTGAATTTGACGAACAAACAGACAGATGTGCTTTATCCAAGGGCGACTCATTATGCTGCCAATAAAGAAAATATTTTTCCCTTCCTCTTTTTGGGGTATATTTGATTTTTTTGCCTTTTTCAATGATTTTGGAAAAAGAATGTTACGTTACAATGGAGGAACAAGTGTTACAAACATACAAGTTCAAAGCGCAAGGAAAAGACTGATGTTTAGAAAAATGATTCTCGGGAAAAATCCCCCAGGGGCCAAAGGTGTCAAGACGCAGAGGAAAAGTGCTACAAGGCTTGCGTATAAGGTATGCTTCAGATGGTTCAGTTGAAAGCAACATGGATCCGGCATTAGACCAAAGATGCAGGTATGCAAATGCAGTTAACAAAACACACAATGGTAACATCATTCGATGTAATTTTAACGAGTCCAGAGAAGGTAAGCTCGACGATTTTTCATATTTAGAGAGTCTAAAAAAACGTAAAAGGAGACACCATTGGGGTACCTTTTTTGAAGGTAGTCTAGTCGTTTCGAAAAAAGGGTAAACTAGCACCGACAAGACGTCTATTCAAAACCATTTGAACGAATGTGATAAAGACAAGATCACTCGGCCATTTTTTCATTTTTAAGGAGTCTGAAAATATCTTAACTATGGACTCCGTCAGGAATGTTCTTCTGGACTAGTTTAACGAGTGTGAAAGAATAAGGTCACTCGACGATCTTTTCAATTTTAGGGATTCTGAAAAGATCTTAACTATGGACTCCGTGGGGGTTCCTTTTTCGTAAATTTAGTCCCTAAGGCCCGAAAAAGGGTTAAAATGATACCTGAGAGTACTCTTCTAGAGAAATGAAGTTCCGTAGAGTATACCTTTGTTCGTACAGTTGATCGTCTGGACCAAAAAAGGGGTAAAATACCGCCGGACAAATGTGAATTCAAATTTCAATTTAACAAGCGTGAAAGGCCACAAGATTGCTCGGAAATCTTTTCATGTTTAGAGGGTCTGAAAAGGGCTTAAAAGAAGACCCATTATGTCTTTTGGGAGTCCCGAGGGTGAGGTCAAGAGTGAAAAGGAGTCATGCAAATGAGTCTCAAACTCATAATCAGGAAAAACAACGAGGGCTCCCGAGCCTACAGTGATTAGAGACAGCATGGACACCATAATGCAATGAAGATCTACCTAGGGCATCCATGTTCTGGTAAGCTCTACCACCAACTCATGACACTTCTAAAGCAGCAGTGATGGTTCCATGTCGCAACCTAATGGGATCGATCATATGGCAAAGGGATAAAGACAACGAGATAAAAAAGTCAGGGTAGAAACCTAACCTATATGCTCAAGTTGATCATCTAAGATTTTTCCACGGACCATCAAAAGTTACCCAAAACTCCAAAAAATTGTCCCGATACCCGATCATACCCTTCCAATGCAACTCCTGAATCACTCTAAATGGTTTTTAGTTTAAAGAACATGACAAAGTGGGCCAAAAAAGTGACAAAAAGAGGCCAAAAAGTCTATAAATAGAAGCTAGCAGCTCATTATCACCATTGCTGATTTGGAAATTGACTCTAGAGAAAAAAAAAACCTTTGATAAAAGTGGTGATTCCAGGAGCTACATTGGACGAAACGACCATCTGTCTGGACCGAGTAAGTATAAACTCTCTCCTCTTGCAATTTAAATCTTTATTTTTTCTTTGGGTTCCAAGTTTTGGGGGGGACATTGACCTTTAAAAGGTCGACCCTAGGTCCACGCAGGCTATCTTAGGACAGGTCGCATGTACATTCGGGTAGAGTAAAAAATGCACGTGTGTACATGCGACTGTCAGCATTACAGCCCGCATGGACCCCCTTATTGAATGAAAAAAAAATTAAAAACAAGGGTTAACCCTCCTGAACCTTGGTGTTTTGCAGGATGTATGTTCACTGGAGAGAAAGAGAGCCTGAGGAGGTTAGCGAGTTGGTCAGGGAAGACCCCAATGCCATGGTTTCCTTAATGCAATGCGGGTTGCTCAAGTTCTTCTTATGTCCTTTTATGCAGGCACAACCTAGGCTACTAAATGCCTTGGTTGATTATTTTCATCCGGATGCAGAGGCTATTATGTTAGAGGGGCATTCATTGGTGCCCATGACAGAGGACATATATTTTTTGACTGGCCTTTCTAGGAGAGGAGAACCATTCAACTTTCGGACATTTCCTTCGGGGCCGCATAACATAGCGGAATTGATAGGACTTTACTGTGAGGCTGGTACAGACCGATCAAGCTCACAGGTGCCCATAAGAAAGATTACTGACTTATCACTGCAGGTGATTGTGTTTCTTATTGGGCAAATCACTGGTTCTGCGGCTCTACATCAAGCGTCCCATGCACAGATGAACTCTGCATTCCATTGCTTAAATGCACAAATATTTGACTGGAGCACCACATTGCTAGACTGTATGAAGAGGTAGTTGATAGATTGTTGGTCACGAACAAAGAGGAACTTTGGGTTCGGGACCATTCTATTCTCTTTCTTCTTTGAAAGAGTTCTGAGCTTCAGTCCTCAGGTAGTGGTACAAGGACATCAGGCCTCTCTTCCTGCAGTTTGTAGATGGGCAGTGTTACTGCCACGATAGGGTGGTGGAAGGACCAATGAGTCCTTTGACGATGATTTCTTCACTTGGTTATCGCGACAGATCCCAGTCATAGAGGATTACCCTTATGTTGGGATTGATTTCTCGAGAGATCCTGAGATACCAGTACCTCCTGGTGAGGAGCGAGGAGAGATGGGTAAGTTGACATCATTGTTTTGCTGGGTTTTTTTTTGTGAAACATATGTAATTTTTATGTTGTTTTTGTTATATATCATTTTTTTTATACCAGAGTATTTGATGGATATGTGTTTGTTGTGTGCAGATGTGGGACCAGTGCGACTTGCATACTATGCAAGGAACAGGCGTCGTCCTCGGCTAGGGGTCGCACCTGCCGCCGCAGGGGGACCAGGAGCAGTAGGAAAGCTTCTAGTCGGGGAGGCTGAGAGGGTGGTGAGACAAGTCGAGCGAAACTTTACTTTGCTCACTCGCATGGTCCCTATGGTAGAGATTGAGGATCTGCCACCATCTATGCAACCTCATGTAGTGGGGGCATCATGGGCGTGGGTCCGATTGTTTTAGCGTTTGGCAAACGTCATTGATTAGTACAACAGGGCCCACAGGCCCTGACCTTAGTTATACTTTTCACGTGCTGAGAGCACTACTTGTATATATTTTTTGAGCGCATAAGCCCCATGAATCATTATTGGTCATATTTTTGAGGCGCTTGCGTCCAGCTATGTACTTTGGTGACTATGATATTATATATGGATTTTTATGTCTTTTTGTGTCTTATGGATCATTTTTTTCCTTTAAAAATGTATTTACATGTTTATGTGTATGTCCTTTCATATGTGTGCAAGATGCCAATCTAAAATTTGGTTAGCTAGAGTATCTGTAATTTGGTTTAATCTCCTAGGAACATGAAAATATGTAATATAATCAAAGTTTCGTTCTAAGAGACGTACCCTAAGGAATCATCGATGTAAAGTCAGATCATGAAAACGGTAGACTCTATTTAACTGAGACACAACCAACTAAGTGTTGAGATAGACCCGGAGATGAGAGATACCAAATGACAAGGCGTCACGAAGCAACTCAATAATTGCACTATACTCGGCAACATTGTTTGTGGTGTCACCTAAGCATATACCTCCGGAAGATAATAACTGGCCTCGAGGTGTAAAAATTACCCAAGTTGTGAAGGCAAGCCTCCGAGTGTGTCAACTAGCACCGTCTGTGTACCCAATGAACACCTTGGATTCACTTGACATCTGCCACAATGACGAAATATAACATCAAAAATGACACATCCATAATACTAAAAGAAACTAGAAAGTAATAGTACAAAGACTATACATATGTTACAAAAAGTTACCCATGGTGGCCTGCCCATGAGTAATACTTCTTGAGGTAGAGTCCATTTCTAGGTTCTGCCAAAGCATTCCCTTCAAAGTCAATCAGACGATAAGTGCCCTTTTTTAGAACCTCTTTTATGATGAAAGGTCTGAACCACATGTGTTTGAATTTTCCTACCCCCAGGGGGTCCTTATCTTGGTCATAGACCAGGACAAGGTTGCCTTCAGTGAAAATCTGAGGACGAACGGACCTATCATACTGACACTTGAATTTATGTTTGTGAGCCTCATTGGCCAGGGCCGCATCACAACGCTGCTCATTGAGCCGCCTAAGGTATAATAATCGTTCTTCAAGTGGAGAAATGTCTGGCAATAATTGTACTGCCAACTTTAGGGACGGGATCTGACATTCGATAAGAAAGACTGCTTATAGCCTGTAAACGAGTTGAAAAGGTGAGAAACCAGTTGCAATCTTAACAGACGTTTGATAAGCCCATAATGCTAAGTATAACATCAAATGCCAATTTGACTTGGTTGAGTTGATTGTTCGTTGTAGGATGGTCTTAAGAGATTTATTTACAGCTTCCACCTGACCATTTTCTTGGGGGTAGTAGGGTGACGAATTCTCTTTCCGTAACCCAATATTTGATGTTAACTCGGTCATCATCTGGTTCTAAAAGTGACTGCCATGGTCAATGACAATCTCCCTCGGGACGCTGAACCTTGCTATTATTTGGTTGAATAAAAAGAAAGGTGCAGTCTCTCCATTATCTTTAAACATTGGCATAGCTTCGACCCACTTCGTGAAGTAGTCTATGGCCACGATGATATAACGGTGCCCCCTTGTTGAAGGAGGGTTTCATGTAGTGTAATCAATCCCCCACTTGGTGAAGGGACCAACTGTGATGACAGGAAACATGGGAGCGAGATGTGCCCTCATCTTCCGAGAGACGATCTGGCACGGGTGGCACTTCTTGACCGATTCAATACAATCTTTGATTAGTGTCGACCAGAAGTAACCTGCTCGTAGAATATTTTGGGTTGTTGTCAACCCATACAAATGACCACCACACACTCCAGTATGGAAATCGTTAAGCACGATAACTTCTTATTCGTGAGTGAGACATCAGCGTAGGATGTAGTCTACACCTCTCCAATACAATGTATCATCGAGTATGAGATAATTCTTAGCCTGATGGCATATACCTCGACTCTCATCACGAGAAGTAGAGGTGGGGCACTTCAAATTCTGGAGATAGATAAGTATATCTCTGTACCAAGGATCCGAAGATGTGATCAAAAACACATCTCCTCTAATAGGCAACTCTTCGGGCACAACACCACCTGACTCAATCAAAAGTTTGGAAATAAGTTCTACGAAGACCAGTGAATTTTTAGATTTCACTGAAACGAAATCTAAGTCAAAATCCTAGAGGACGACTATCCATCTACTGATATTTCTGCCTATTACTCGTCATGTCAACATGTACTGGAATGGATTCACAACAGCAATGACAGTGGTCTTGCGAAACAGAACATAATAACGGAACCGTTGAACAGCATGAACTGCTACCAACGCAAGTTTTTCGATATGAGAATAATTGAGTTCCGGTCCTACGAGGCCTCAACTCAGGTAATAAATCACATATTCTGAGAACAAGTCATCCTCCTGATCTAAGACCATGCCAATGGTTGACTCTATTGCAGCCAGGTATAATAAGAAATATTTGTTATAGTTAGGTGGCCGAAGCAGAGGGGAAGTCATGAGGGCATGTTTCAATGCATCGAAAGAGCATTGGGTGGCATTGTCCCAATGAAAAGGAATGTCTTTCTTTAGTAAGCGCATAAATCCCTTTGTGATCTCGGCATAGTTGGTGATGAAATGTCTTAAAAAGTTTTCCTTGCACTGTAGACTCTGAAGTTGAAGGATTGTGCATGGGGGAGGCAACTAAATTATTGCCTCAACCTTGAGAGGATCGACCATGATCCCTATTGTTGATATTATGAAACCTAACAAACGCCTTGATTTTACGCAAAATCTGCACTTGTTTGGGTTCAAGTGAATCCATAAGTAGCAACAACGCTCAAAGATAAGTTGGAGGCGTGTGGAATGATCTGTTCTCTTATGATATCGAGATGCTAAATCATCTAAATAGGCCTCGACTATATGCTTGAGGTCATGGAAAGAAAAAGACATGGCCCGCTGAAAGGTCGCTCCAACATTTTTGAGACCAAAAGGCATCTTACGATATGTGAATGTACCCCATGGACAAATGAATGTCATTTTGTGTTGGTCTTCATATTTGATTTGTATTTGATTATATCCCAAAAAAACATCCATGAAAGAGAAGGCCTCGCAACCAACACATTCATCAATTATCTGGTCGATGAATGGTGTGGGAAAATTATCTTTTGGACAGGCCTTGTTCAAATCATAGAATTCCATACATACAAAAATAGTTCCTTCTTTTTTATTGACCGACACAGGATTTGACACCCATTGGTTCAAATGGATAGGATAGATAAAACCATCTTTTAGCAGTTTCTCAACTTCAACCTTAATGGTTGTTACTTTCCTCGGATTAACTGGACGAAGCTTTTTCGCTTGGCATCTGGATAGGTTGTGATTTCATGTTCGACTATTTTTGGATCGATGCCTGGCATTTCCTCATAAGACCAGGGAAAAACATCGTGGAATTCTTTAAATAGATCTGTGTAGATTTTAATCTCTTCAAGGCAGTAGTCAGCTCCGACGAAAAAATTCTCCACGACGCCAGGGGTTTTGGAGATATTGATCGGTATGGTTTCAGCAATGGTTTACATATTACCCTCAGCATAGACCTCATGTGTAGCTAAGGGATTAATAGGAAAAGACCTATCTCCAGTCATAGTCAAGGTGAATTCTCCAACTTTGATTCTGCTTAACTCTAGGAGGAAGTATGATCTATGATGAAGATCATCCCAAGGTTTGTCCGGACTAGTCATTGCTTCAATTACTTCTTCGTCAGAGGGAAAGACTAAGTCTAACGAATCAGTGTCAGCGAGAGAACCTTGAGCCTAAATAGGCTCTAGAAGTGGATATAACTCTTGTGCAAGAGTTGTATGTGTGTTGGCTGAAGCTTGCTGGACTAAAGAGTACACTACTTCAGCTATGGACAAGTGCATGGACATGCCCGGGTGCCCTGTCCCATCCATCGTGGCTGATGGGGAAGGAAGTATCCATGGATCAGTGAAGTAAGTCGTGTGAAACAATGAAACTTGGAAAATATCAACCTTATGGTGGTCAGATATGAACTTGACATCGCCTTGAGGGGGCGGGTAATCGAAGGTACCCATCAAAGATGGGCACAAAACAACCCCTATGTTGACTACGCCTGGTTGAGGATTATCAATCATCAGGACCGCGGACACCCCCAATGAATGGTCAGGTTTAGAGAAAGACAATTGATCAATGGTCACAATCTGGTCCTCGTGTGGAAACAACAAGACCCGAAAAACTGTAGCAACCACTGCTTGCATGGCATAATTCCAACTCCTTCCTAACAAGAGATTGTAGTTGAGGGACGCATCGACTACCTCTACCTCGATGCACTCGGTCTTCCCTCCTAACTGCACAGGGAAAGAGGGAATGATACCATGTGGTCGGAATGAACGACTGTCAAAAGCAGTGAGAAGAGTAGGCGACGGAGACAAAACAGGCTGGCCAATGGCCTTCCAACATGCCAATGACATAATGCATGTAGAGACTCCCTCATCAACCACCGTGTGGAAAATATTTCGAGTAAAAGTTTTCATGGGGTGAGCCACTACTATATGAAATGCTACGTGGTAAGGCAGATAAGGTTTTAAGTTGGTTGTATCTAGCATGATGGTACCCGGATTACAAGTCTCGGTAGATCCCAAAGAGGTTAACAAAGCTTTCCTCTGGGAAGGGCAGCTTTGGAGGACCTCCAAAGAGGACATCGCACAAGGGGTTTGAGACAAATCCTCCACCACAGAATAGTTCTAGGCGACCCTTGCATTTGGGTTGTGAGAAGCATTTTTGAATGCACCTTTTGGGATGCGTGTCACTGTTTCACCCAAAGTCTTCTCAATCTGTAGAGGAAGAGATGGGAGTTTCTCTTCTTTTCCCTTCTCAGAAGTTCTTGGTTTACTATAGTCATGCGCTCTAGTCGATATAAAAGCATCACCCTTCATCATATACACATTTGCGGATGTGGGATTGTTCGAAGATGGAGAGGGTCCTTGACTTCCCCCTTCCACGCTTGTAGAGGCTTAGGTTAGGTTTTTCCCATGCTAAAATGGATTGGTTAACACAGCAGGCTATTGCTATGTCACAAAATTTTGGGCCTTTACAAGCCGAGGACATTGGTGGGTCGGGTGGTCTTCCGCACATAGGTTGCATGGATACCTCACCTTTCATTTCTTAGTGTTTCCCCTGCCAGCATTATTAGTGGGTTTCTTAACCCCCTTACCCTTCTTTCGTTGTTTTTTCTTTCTTTCAGGCTATTGGATGGCCTTTGGATTTGTCGATTTCACTATGTGTACATCCGACGTTTTAGTAGGGGGAGAAGTCAAAACAGTAGTTTGGTTGGTCATTGTGTGTTGTATAGACAATTGTTGCAACTGCTTCGTTAGTTGCTCAGTGGGCTTTGTTTTTTCTAAACCAACAATACCATCGGCATGTGATCTATCTCTCTGTCTGATTTTATCAAGTATTGAGAGTGGCGCATATGGAAAGATCTCATATAATAAACCGAACTGAGAATAGATGAGCTCAAGCTGTTGAGCTCTCATGATGGTGTCTTCTTCGGAAAACACTCCTAATGTTGCGACGTCTTTGGATAACTACGGGACCAAATACTTAAGGAACCACTTGAGCAGGAATGCTGGTGGGACTAGCACCTTAATTAAACTCTTCTAGTGTCTCCATTCTCAAATGTGATCAAAGATATCGTCCTCTTTTTTCTCTGCGAAATTGGCCAACAATTATGTGCCAACGTCGTATCTCATAGTTAATTGGAAATGGTTTAGGAAGGCCATTTCCAATTCTCCGAAGGAAGAGTATCTTGAGCGGTTGAGCTCAATGTACCATTTTGCGGCACTCCCAATGAGAGTACATTGAAACAATCGCAATTGTATGGAGTTGCCTTTCAACGAGTTAGATGAGAACCAAAGATGGAAGGTGGTCACATGATCATCTGAATATTCGTTAGGCTTGGCCTCGAACTTTGGTATGTATGAAGACAATTTCGTCGGCATAGGGGGCCAATGCGGATTGTGCCAGATAGGGTCATTCAACAACCTTGTCAAGTCTGGAAAATGTAAGGTTGTCAGGAAAGGTAGTTTGGGTTGTTGGTGATAACCTGGGAAAAAGGGGCCTAGAGTTTGACTGGCACCAGGTTGCCAGGAAAAGCTTGGCTACTGGCCTGGGTTCTGGTAAAAACCATGGCCATGACCAGCGTATGGATTCTACGTGTGAGGAGACATCATCATTTGATTCCCAAAATAGAACGTAGATGAATGGGCATGCATTACATTCAAAGGACTTTGGGAAGGGTTGCCCCATGTCAATCCCATGGGGATTGGCATACTACCTTGTCCAAGGTTCCATTGATTGTGGAAATAATTGCCTCGGATCAACATTCTTGATGAGGGAACGGATCCCTGCCAAGAATTTCAAGGCCCTGATGCGGAAGAAGTTCCTGGGTTTGCCCCCTGTGCAGGAATAGTACCCTGCATAGGAATAGGTTGTCCGAAATTGGGATTGCCACCAGTCAGGAAAGTAGCTGATGAGAAGGCATTGTTACCGAATGCATCGAACAAATAAAATGGTGTAGAACCTACCGGCATATTATGAAAAGGTGGTCCTTGACTCCCTGCTCCAAATAAACTATCTTGTGCAGGTGGCCCAACAGATTGTTGATGAATTCCACCGAGCAAACGGGACGAAGGAGGCATATGACCTCAAATGGAAAGTGTTAAAAGGAGCTGAAGTGGCGCCCATGTGGCCTTGCAAAGGAGCGTTAGAGTTCCCTACCCCCAGACCTAAAATCTATGAAGTGGAGTAGGAAAGTACAAGAGTTGTACCTGAGCTAGGCATCCCGTATGAGAATGGAAGGCCTGTCGCACTTGGTGTGAAAAGGGTTGTGGCTGCCACCATAGACGAGATCGACCCACTTTGTGAGGTAGAGGCGATGGAGACCATGGTGGCTCGGACCAGTGACGGTGGGTTAGGAGGTAGAAACTCTCATGTGGTGACAACCGTAGTGGGAATTGAAGAATTCCCAAAGGGAGTGACAACATTTGTTTCCATTGCTGTGTGCGACACTGTCTCGCACTTGTAAGTGTGAATCGATACAATGATGGGTGCCTAAAGATCATTGGTTGGAGTTTCAGGTGGACCAAGAGCTTTCTCCTCAAAGTCTAAAACGGTTGTTTCCTCCGGATGTTGGTCAGGCACAATTTCTTGTGACCCGGTCGCTTCAAAAGACCCTTGTTGGTCTAGCTTTCGCCTGGCGGGGGTGGCTCCAGTGTAACTGGTGATAGGCCCAGAAGCCTTCATGATCGGTGGAGCTCTTGATCCTCCACTGTGTGAGAAGATCAAAGACACTCTAGGGCTATCTATTCGTTCAAAAAACAACACACACTAAAAAAAGTCCCTACAAGATAAGACAAGCAAACACTAAACTAATTGAAAGAACAGTTACAACAACCAACAATAGAGAAACTTACCGGTGCAAGTGCAACTCGAACACGGAAGCACCCTTCGGGTATACTTTGCAAAGTGTGGCCCGATGTCTATCCTAGGTACCGCGGTATACCCCTGCATCACCTGTGTATGTCCCTAAAAAGATAGGCAACTAGGTTTCCAGCGCGCGAACAATCACCAGGCGGGTACAGTCGAAAGTCGGGTAGACCACAATGAGCAGGGTATCGAGCCCGAAACCTGTCAAGGGTATCGAAAGAAAGTGTTTCGAAAGATCACTGAGGACCTTGAATGGATTCAACACCCATGAAGCTCTGTGGAAAATGCAATCGACAGAATCCCAAGATGAGCCCTTTATATGTGTTCTCCACTACGATTGGTCCAGCATTGGAGTGGTTATCTCCATTACCTTTCCGCACACAACCTCGTATTTGTCCCCTGTGTTAGAGGGGGGTCCCGAATAACTTTCACGATACTGGACTTTGACACTCCTTAACTCAGACTCCAATGTTTGATTTTAATGGCCTTGAAGAGTTTCATCTCCAACCTAATTCAAGGCCCTAACCCTAAACTAGTTGGTTGACCCTACAAACATAAAAAGTCTAATGAATTTCAGATTTAGCGTTAATTTTTATGGCTTGTCTTAAGTCAAAGGTTATGAAATTGAAACTAGTGATGTTTGAAAAATGAAAGCAAAATAAAAAGAAAGCTGGAAACAAAAACCTTTACTTCACTCAACTCTTAAACAATTTTTCAAACTTAAATTTTTTTCTAAGATCTTTCAACAGAAAACTCAAAGAAAAATTTCACTCGACTACGAGCTACTTATGATCTAAGTAAACCATCAAGAACTTATGAAAGCAAAGACTTTTCCCTGGTTACTAATGCAAAACAACACTTTTTAAACCAACAAAGAAATAAAAGATTTTTTTTTATTTGAATGCTCACAAAGCAAAAAGGAAAAATATCAACAAGTCAAAACCAAAAAAACTTCTGGCCTAAGCGCAGATCGCAAAGAGTCACTTTAAAAATCACACATAAGCAAATTAAAAATGGAATCCCACACTTGTCTAAAAACCCTATAAAAGAAAAATCTTGAGCAAAACTTATAAATGAAAAAAGAAAACTATTGTTGTGATCAAACCTAAGTTACTGACTGCTATGATAGAGACCCAAACCTGAGAGGTATAACTTTTGTCAACAGAAAGGATGATTGCCTCACCTTCAACAAAAATTATCTCCACAAGCACACTGCTAACAGTTCAATAGCAAGCGTGTGCATGCGAGCTGTGTAAAGTCAGAGTGCATGTACACGCGTGTTGGCCTTATACAGGCTGCATGTATATTTGAAACTCTGAGATAAATGAAAATCCAAGCAAGCCAGCCTAGGCAGAGACTACTGGTACTGAGAACCAAAATCTCTTAAAGACTCAAACAGTTACTTTAACAGAAAAAGAAAACAATTCAAGGAAAACTTCATAAAACAAACCAATCCGAGGTGAAACCTAAGCTATAGACTGCAAACAACAAAGACTAGAAAGAGTTCCAGAAAACCGTTGAGAAGGACTAATTCTGACAGGGAAGAGGATGACTACCTCTTTAAAAGAAATTTTCTGGAATCATACACCGACTGACACTTCTACAGCTAGCGTGTACACACGGGCTGTGAGAATGCAGGGCATGGGTACTTGCGTGCAGACCTTATACAGGCCATGTGTACCTCTATGGGTCTCAGAAAAAAAATTGCAGTCAAGCAAAGAAACAGAGATAACTGGTATGGAAGACCAGAATCTTTGTTAGCTCAGACTTTTGCAGAAACTTTAAAAACAGGAAATAAAACCAGTTCTTAAAAATACCCAAAAAATATTCCCAAAAACCCTAGACTTTCCCCAGTATGGTTGCCAATTCTGTTGTGAGTTGGAAATATCTCCATGGATTAGCACTTAGGGTTTAATTATGCATGCAGAAAAGACCTAAAGATTCTACTTTCTACCGTCATCCCAGACCTAATCCCCGTTATTCTTAAGCAAATACATAGTTAAGAAGATCAAGTGAGCATACCTTATTTCGGGCGTTTGATGTCTATCCTTCCTCGCGCTTGATCGCTCTTTGACTGCAACTCTCCTCCCAAGGATGACCTGCATTCACACAAGAAAAATAACAA
Source organism: Picea glauca (assembly GCA_000966675.3). Classification (NCBI taxonomy): domain Eukaryota; kingdom Viridiplantae; phylum Streptophyta; class Pinopsida; order Pinales; family Pinaceae; genus Picea; species Picea glauca. Next base: position 171,882 of record JZKD02S2375349.1, on the reverse strand, counting down.
ACTCCACATGCATTTGATATATAGATTAATGGGTTAGAGATTTAATAAACAAGTATGCCATAAACCATGAAAATCTCATATGGTGGGACGGGAAAAGTATTTCTTTATTATTAACTTCAACAAATCAACTTACAATGATGAAGTTGGCCGCTGCTCCACGAACTTGGTCCTAGGCTCCTCTTCAATTGTCCTCCAACTTCTCTGCTCTATCCTTCTCTTTGTACAAGGATGGCTAAAGGGTTGGGACAAAGTGAATGCGCGATCAGGTATAGTTTCTTTACTATGATTCTCCTCTTCCAAATGGGACCCCTAACCCTTCTTTTATAGGTTAGAAGAAGCTAGGTATTTGGTCAAACCCTTAGCCATCCATGGCCGGAAGGTTTAGTTAACTCACCCAAAGTTGTGTGTTTCGTCAGCACCTTTCCTTTTTTTGTGCTTTTGTAGGTACACACGGGTTGTTTTGGGTCAGCTAGCATGTACACGCGTGCAGTAATGGAGCAGGGCATGTGAGCCTTTATAAAAAAGGTTTTTAACAAGATTTGTTCAGTAGTTCTTTGGCAAAGAAGGAATCTGAGATGGCCTGATGCCAGGTAAGCATGTCTGGTGCAAATTAGGGTTACAACACTGGTGCTTAAATATTTTATTGCACTGGTTCTTTCATATTTTATTGCCTTGGTGCTTGACGTTAAGTGAACCGCACCAGTGTTGTAGGTGTATGTACACACCGGTGCTTGTGCCTTATACAAGAGCACTTATTTGTAAACATCCGCTAACACCTCCAGCTGCCCAATTTTTTTTTAGTTATAATCAACTTTCATTATAATATCCGCAAAAAGATCTGTTATCGATAACAAATGTTGTAGCGGATGTTTTTTTGCCAATTTATGCCAATTTTGTAACACTAGAAACCTCCATTATAACCTCCACTAAAAGGTCTAAATTCCTTGTAGTGTTGTGTTATTACACTATCTCATAGTTGAAATTAATATGTAGGAATAAAGTCATTGGTATCATTTCTTCAATTAATTAATGCACTAAATTATTTTCCATGGTATTATCACTTAAATCAATGCACCCTATTGTTTAATGTCATATCATTATGAGTGAAATCAATGCACCATATTGTTTTATGTTATATCATTGTTAAAATGAATACACCTACTTGGTTATGCTAAATTATTCACTTAAATCAATACAGATTGTTTTACATTTTGTCATTCTTGAAATCAATGCAACCAATTGGTCTAATCATTTAGCATTGTGTCTTCGCTAAAATCAATGCATTGTGGTGTTTTGCATTATGTCAAATTATTGAAATCATAACAATTAATTGCTCTAAATCACTTTTCATTGTTTGTGTTATATGCCCTAATATCCTTGTTTGTGTTATATGCCCTAATATCCTTGTTTGTGTTATTGTTTGTTTGTATCATAACTTCCTTATTTTTTTAAATCAATTTTTTAATACCATTACTAAAATCAATATGCCCTATTTTTTCTGTTATATGATTGAAATTAATATGTCATATTGTTTTGTGTTATATAGTTGTTGAAATAAATGATATTGCATTCTCTTTTAGTTTCCATGATTGGAACATATCAATAGTATAAAACCAAACCTCTTGAATTTTGAAACATTCTTCATTTTGATAATGTATTATCATCATATTCATATTGAATTATTATCTCAATAATATATTCAATCTCAATATACTTCTTGTTATTTTAGTTTGGATACAATTTGAAAAGTGATGGATGTCCAAAACTTGACTACTTACTACTTTTGTCATATTAGTCTCATTAAAAGTAATCTTATATATGTATATGATACATAATAAATATGCAATAGCTCTTGTTAAATTTGAAGTCTCCAGGGGATAGAGATATTCTCAAAGTTAGTTATTCAAAGAAGGTTAGTCCTGTAATATGAATTTGTTATCGATCTAGATTTAATGTTCATCTTAATAATTATTTAGGAATATTATTGAAATTTATAAGAATTATTCAAAATATTATACTTTGATTTTTTTGTTTTATGTTAGTTATTACTTTCAAATATATATGAACATAATAAAACACTAAAATCCAACCCAAATTCAAAAATCACCTCAATTCACATGAATAAGTCATTAGATAGATTATCCATTATACAAACTATGGATTATCCATTAATGATTCATGTAAATTATGAATATAATCTATATGTTTGTTGGTTCATATCCTTAAAGTCAATATTGATATATAAATAGATCCAGATATAATCTAAATTAATGCAAATATAGTCTGACATATATAGAATAATTTATGGATCAAAATACAATATATCATATAGATTATTATTTATCATAATAGATAGATTATATATAATTCATTATATAGATAGATTATTATGCTACTAAACTTCCAGATAATGTTATTTATGATTTTATTGTTTCAATGATAATGATCCCTATTTTGTCGGTGTGCATGATATATCTGGAGTTAAGTGTGCATTGATTGGATCATTGTTAATTTTGTCCTCATGTTAAAGGGAATCTAAAATATATAAACTATAGATATCTATGAATGAATCTTAGCAAGTTTCAATGAAATCAAATATTCAAATTGACAATTATAACAAAGAAATAAATATTTACAGCATGAGTGTGTCTAATAGTTAAGAACATGTGTTTCCTCCTAAGAGGTGACAAGTTCAAATCCACAGGGGGTAGGGAATAATAAATCACTAAATTTAATTCAAAATTACTCTTTAAAAACATAAAATTAATTATTATTAGATCTATAAGTTTTAAAATGTATCTATTATACTTATAATCATTTAATCTTATTTACTCTTTGGCATATCTGAGAGAGAGCTTGAAAGGATTGGGTTATAGAACTGTCTTAGGTTTTTCACAGTATGGTAGGTATAGACCTAGGGTTTCTGCAGTGGGGATGCCTTGTGGGCTTGATGTGGAGTCTCGGTCATGCCTCTTAGGAATGTGTAGGATGGTTATTAGAGGTTTGGGGACACAATGGAAGATCCTGTCGACATCTCATGGGAAGACGAGGACGCCTTGTGGGCCAGTGAACGGTTGTTCTTAGCCTATGACACATATAAGCTTATGTACAATTTCCTTCGCCAAGTCTCCTACGATAATGCGACATGCATCCTCCACCAAATATTTCCTGTAGATCATGTGCAACAGGTGGCATCCGTGACACAAATTGGAGGAACTGTTGGTTTACCAGATTTTATAGATATTCATATTGGCAATATCTCCATTCGTCAACTTGTTGATTATTGGAAGGATCATTTTCGCTATCACTCCTGTTGGTAACCAAAACATCTGAAAGTGAAGTTTCCGTCAGTTTTGGAGCATGGTCTTGATTCAGCAAAAAAATAGGATAATGATAGACAAACATACTCACCCCGCCAGGTGCCTTTCAATAAAGAATCTTTCCTGGGTAAGATGAAGCTTTTCTTTCCTTCCTTTTTTTCAAAGCTTTCATTCGATGAGATAGAATACCTAAAGACTAATGAGGAATGGTTTCTCGAGATATTTGGTGATTTTTGGGACATACTTATGAGAACATATATTGACCTAGAGGATCATCCTGGCTCTGTATGTGAGGGTTTGGGCACTAAAATTCGTCCACGTATCCCACCAAGTGACAAACAACCTGTTTCCCCCTCCGGTAGGGATCTTTCCACTGACTATCCAGCCACTAATGAGTGTAACTACAAATCAGTTGTGGATGGTCTAGGAGAGTACGTAATAGGTTTAATTGACTATGTCCCTTCCTTTGAGGCCCATAAGTTACCAACTATTCCATTGGTTGACGAAAGCGGGGCCTCAGGATTCCTTACCTATCTAGATAATATGATCAACATCCCTCCTACAACTTGCTCTCTGTCTCACAATTCCAAGGTAGTCGAGATTTTATCGCCTACACCTTTATCTATTTCCTCCTCTTCCACCTTGCCTTTACCCTCTAGTGCATGAACCAATGTGACAATTTGGAAAAATTCTCATCCCCAGCCTCCAAATAAGCCCCCGGGGCTTTTGAAGGTGGCTTGGCTCATTTTGGTAAGTTTTCCATGGAGTATGAGGTTCCCACCTTATCCCTTGACCCTATTCTTCCTGAATCACTGAACCACATTTCTGAGAGATCTCCTCTTTCAGCCCTTAGAGAAGGCTTGAAGACTTAATTAGTTCCCTCATGATCATTTTATCCTTCAACCTACGTGGGTTTGGGGGCCCCACAAAAATTGCATCCCTCAAAATTATGTTGAAACAGATAAACATTGACATTATATTCTTACAAGAAACTTTTGTGGATGGTGATAAGGCTAAAGGTTTTTTTCTCCAATGTCTATCATTGTGGAATTGTGTTGCAATGGATCCAAATGATCGTTCTGGTGGTTTGTTTGTCGGATGCAACCCTGTAGTTGTTGAGTTGTGTGTAGTTGGAACTACTGCAGGTATTTATTTGGAGGGAAGAAGCAAACATTCAGCTGATGAAGTTAAACTTTTGAATTGTTATGTGCCTTATAAAGATAGGGAAAGCTTCTGGCAGTCCCTTTTGGATTCTAGTCTTCTGGAAGAAAATGGTCTTACAGTTGGGGACAATTTATACTTTACCCTATCTTCTTGGGAGGTGTGGGGTGGATCGGCCAGAATTGACCCTCTTGCATATTTTTTCACTAATATTTTTCTTACATCTGGGTTAGTAGACTTACAACCAATCCAAATGGCTCTGACTTGGTGCAATGGCAGAGCTAGTGCAGTTGGAATATCTAAAAAGTTGGATCAGTTTCTCATTGATGAGAATCCCCTCAGCAGTCATTGTAAATATAGGTCCTGGATTATAAATTCTGCTATTTCGGATCATAATCCGATATGTCTACAAATGGAATATTCTCCCCATAAAGATGTTCCACCCTTCAAAGTCAACATTTGTTGGTTATCTGATCTGGAACTTACTTCCCTTATCATGACTACTTAGATCTCTATAGAAAAATGGACGGATAGTTCACCTACTCTCCTACTGTGCGCAAAGTTGAGGAAGTTAAAAAAAGTATTAGTTCAGTGGTAGTGAAACAAAAAAGAAGAAGCTACATTCAGATCTTCTACAAATTGATCAAAAAATGTCAGAGCTCTTTATAAAATGTATGTCATGGGTGTTTGAGTAGGATGAAATCAATCTCCTCAAGGTCCTAAAACAAAGGAAGGATAAAATTCTTTCAATTGAAGAATCTACATGGAGGCTCAAAAGTAGGAGAATTTCATTGAAAAAGGGTGACAAGAATACAAGATTCTTCCATAAATTTGCATCTTAAAGAAGAAGTAAAAATACAATCCGGGATATAACAAATGAGGATGGAAGTGTCAAATCCATCGATAAGGAGATTAAGGAGACTGCCTTTAAGAATTTCCAATCCTAGTACAACTCTCTAGAGGAAAAGGACACATGTAATCAGTCAAATATTCTAAAAGATGTGCCCAGATTATTCAACGATGATGAGAGCGATGATATAGGGAAGCCAATCACCTTAGAGGAAATTGAGGAAATTGTCAGTAAAATGCCTAAAGAAAAAATTATGGGCCCGGATGGGTGCACACAGGAACTTTTTCAGACTTTCTTTGAAATTATGGGGGTTGATCTTCATAAAGATGTTGAGGATTCCAGAGTTTCAGGTCATATTCCGGGTGCACTCAATGCAAATTTTTTCGCCCTCATTCTTAAGGTGAGAAAGCCATATTCCTTTCATGATTTCAGGCCCATATCCCTTTGTAACTTTGTCTATAAATTGATATCCAAGACATTATCCTTCTATATGAAAGAAAAACTGGCTACAAGTATTTCCCAAGAACAATTTGGATTTCTTAAAGATAGATTGATTTTTGATGTCATGGGAATAGCCTAGGAATGTTTGCACACAACAAAGTCTAAGAAGTTAAGTTCAATTATTCTTAAGTTGGACTTAAAGAAGGCATACGACAAAGTGAGTTGGAAATTTTTGTGTTTGATACTCATCCAGATTGGTCTAAAATGGGAGGTTACAGAATGGATTATGTCCTATGTAACTAATGTCAGTATGGCAGTATTAATTAATGGTTCCCCTACAAATTTTTTCAAGAGCTATTGAGGTTTGAGGCAGGGGTGTCCTCTTTCCCCCCTATTGTTCCTTCTGGTGGTTGAATACCTCAGTAGACAAATGAAAAAGGTTATGCAAGTAGGTTCATTCAAAGGAATTAAAGTTCTTGTTGAGACTTTCATTTCTCATTTGTTTTTTGTCGATGATGTGTGTTGGAGACGCCTTTTTCCACTAGTTTTAAGTGTAATTCTTGCAATCAAAGGTTGGTAATTTAAGTTGTCTTTTACTTCATGACCTTTACCCTTTGAAAATCCCAGTAGTCCCAACATGCAAAGTGGCAAGGGTTGTTGTACTCCTAATAGAATTTCCTTTTAACCATGAACAAGATTTTTCACTTTTCTTTACCTCGGGATATCGCGTTTCAGAAGTTACAAGTCACATTGTTTGTAAGCCCCGATGCGCAAAGTTGCGAAGTAACCTTGAGAGTTTACCCAAGTTAGAACCGAGAGTAAAGTTCCTTAAACCTTAGTTAAGCGTTGTCGGTATTTCGCGTCTCAGCGTTTGCCCTCCCCAAAAGTCTCATCGTCATAACTCCGATAGGAGAAATCACGAGACGTCCATGCAAGTTACCCGGGTTAATGTCAGGGGTGAATAGCTTTTAACCATAGTTAAAATATGTTGGGATTTCACAAATCGACATATGTTTCTCCCAAAAACTATACCTTCGAAGCCCCGAATCACGAAGTTGCGATATTACTTAAATATAAATTAATTAAACACTTAATCTGGTTTACCTTCTGGCTTAACTAGATCAAATCATCGTGATCTCGAAATTTCGTGACTCGGCATAAGCTCCTCTAGGGAAATTTACCTTCGAAGTCCCGAGTCGCAAAGTCGTGATATTAACTAAACATGATTAATCAAACACTTAATCCAGATTACGTTTTCGCTTAACTAGATCGCATCATCGCAATCTCGGGTTTTAGGGGCTTGAAAGGTTAGAGTGAAAACTCCCGATATGGCGAACGTCGAAAGGTTGATTAAATTTTAAGAAAACCTGATTAAAGAAACTAAGCCAGCTTAATCAGTGTTTAATACAAGTAATAATATGGACAGTCTACGAGGTAAATTTAAATGTTCCTTACGCCAACTTGTGTCACGAACCGTCGAAATTTATGGCATTAATTGGAAATGAGGTGAAGCAACAAGTAAGGATATGGTTTTTATTGCTAAATTTGTCTCTAAAAATCATTTGACCATTATGTTCATAAGGACGTCGAGGTTTTAAATGGTCAAAGATATAGATCTTTTTCTTTTTGTTCTATTCATAAAGCTCATTTCTATTTTGCGCAGAGAATCTTTTCTCAGCAAGTTGATTTCTGTATGTATACACATTTTTATTACAGGAGAGCTAAGTCACAATCCTCTATCATGGCCCCACGAAAAGCGTCCAAGGCAAGTGTTGATACTTCAAGACAAGGCTCTGATAATGTTTCTGATACTTCACCACGAAGCGTTGATTATGTCAGAACTTGGTCATACGTCTCCGAGGTTCTGCAGTCCGATTTGGTGAAATGTTCAGATGATTCCAGTGACAATGAAAAGGATGACTTAGCCACCAAATACAAGATCATCGTCCAAGCAGAGATGCATAAAGTAGTGGCCAAGCCATGTCTTCTTCCTTACTATGATATGATCCAATGGGTGCTAGATCATGTAGATATCCCGACCAGAACCATCATCAGCGAGCAGAAGGTCACTATTAGGACCTTTAGACCAGAACACTTACAGGTGATGTACAAGTTGCCACCCACGTCAAACTTCACATACAATGCCGAGTTTCTGGAGGATTTTAAACAGAAGGAATGCGAGCAATATGGAAAAATCTTATCTGATTTGATCAAGGATTGGGTCTCACACCCTGCGAAGTTCAGGGTAGATAGCAGCGGAGTTTATTCCATATCTTCTTTGGAACCGCAGTTCAAATACATAGCAATGATGACCTATAGACTGTATGGGAGAGAAGACACCACACATTTTTTCCTCCCGTGGGTGCCTCTAATGCATACAGTCATGGAAGGTTGTTCCTTTGACTGGGCCAAACTGTTGTCAGATAGTCTAACCAGTCGGATTACAGAATATCGGATGCAGAGGGAAAGCAGGAAAGCTGCTTCATTTTTTATGTCGGCATATCTCATGGACACCATGTGTTTCATGACGCATTTTCCCTTAATGAGTTGGAGCTGGGCTCCATCTGATGCTGAGCCTATCCATTTCTACCATTCAAAGCTTTGGGAGGATAAGGCCGCAGATTTCATATATGAAATTTTCAATTGGGTAATCGTACTGATGCATGTCACCATCTTTGGTAATCCACCGCCTAGGATCTCGGATAGCATCGCGGTCAATGTGAGCAGTGTGGTTGGCTGGTACGTGGAAGAAGAATTTTCATACATTAGGGTTTTCGACGTTTCTGTTCCTACGCATGCTCTACCATTATTTATACCCGATAGGCTGGCTTCTCGCGAGATCGCCATGAAAACCATGATTGGTGGCATAAGCAAAGAGCTTAAAGGATTTTCGAAGAAGGTATGGCC
>JZKD02S2375349.1:74529-120768 GCA_000966675.3 Picea glauca | reverse complement strand
TGGTCACTCACGACTGTCAGATTGGAGGAAGAAGATGGAGTGTTAAGTGCCTTATCCCTGATAAGTGTTGAATCGATGGACGAGATCCCGTCGGGAGATCTGTGGTCACTCACGACCGTCAGATTGGAGGAAGAAGATGGAGTGTTAAGTGCCTTATCCCTGATAAGTGTCGAATCGACGGACGAGATCCCATCGAGAGATCTGGGGTCACTCATGACTGTCATATCGGAAGAAGAAGCTGGAAGGTTAAGTACCTCGACCCTAAATAGGTGTTGATCGACGAACGAATTCCTTCGGGAAATCTCTGGTCACACCCGACTGTTAGATTGGTAGGACAAAGTATAGTGTTAAACGCCTTACCACTTGGTTTCTTTGTGTCTTCGTGGGTAGTGAAGGGTTCGGGATTTTTCGTGGTGAAAACCTCGGGATAGATTTGAACTGTCCAATTGACAGAGGCCACGTGTCATGAGATTACCTATTTCAGGGAATCAGGAATCGAGAACTCGGGAGTCCTAGTGACGAGGGTTCGGGATTTTCCATGGTGAAAACCCCGGTATAGATCTGAACCGTCTGATTGAGGGAGGCCACGTGTCATGAGATTACCCATTTTGGGGAATCGGGAATCGTGAACTCGGGAGTCCTAGTGACAAGGGTTCAGAATTTTCCGTGGTGAAAACCCCAGGATAGATCTGAACTGTCCGATTGATGGAGGCTACGTGTCATGAGATTACCCATTTCGGGGAATCGAGAATTGCGGGATCGGGAGTCCTGGTGACGAGAGATCAGGACTTTCCATGGTGGAAATCCCAGGACAGATCTGGACCGTACGATTTATGGAGGTTACGTGTCAAGAGATTAACCGCATTGAGAAACTAGGGATCGAGAATTCAGGAGTCTCGTGATCGAGAGTTCAGACTCTCATCATGATAAACCCCAATGAACGGACAAGATTCTTTCGGAGGATCTCAGGGTCTGGAATGACCGTTAGATGAGAGGAAGAGACGTCAACTTTAAGCCGGGCCGCAAATATGCATTAACGTAAGTAACGAGCAGATCTGGACGGCCAGAGTCCACCCACCCAGATCTACAACTGAGGTTTCATTCCAGAGCCCCCTTGTTGTTCTGCCTTTAGCGGTGGGGGGGGGGGTAGGGTCCAGAATCGGACGTGCAACTCTCGAACGGTTGAAATTAATTCACCTTGATCAACGGTGCTCAGGTGAATTCCGTACCCCCCTTGCCATTCTTCCTTTAATGGGAGGGGGGGGGTCCGAAATAGTGTGGCGTGTGAAGTGGGGCCCCCTCCTGTCCTGTCGACTACCATGTCTCACTTCCCCCTCTACCACCTGTATTCCACTTAACCATGCGATGGGGCCTGTCCTCATTGTCTGTTCTCTAGCCCTGTTGGGATTCGTCCCTATTGGTTGGACGCTAGCCTTGTCGGGGTTCAGCGGTTGCAGAGTCGAATGATTCAACACCCCTATAGCGCCGAGGCACAAAATATAAAGAGGCACCGCGATTATTTGAACTATGACCATGACCCACGACCACATGGGAATGGGGAGAGAGAGAGAGCTAGCTTGCGCTAGGCCTCCGTAGGTAATTTAGGGGCTCTGATTCAGCAAAATTCAACAAAAAATTGGATTGAGGTAGTGGGTGTGTTACACCCCTATGGACAGTTTTTCCTGCAGGCCCATGTCGATCTGAGCTCGCATCTGATAGAAGGATGCACAAATAGTCTAACAAAATAAGGCGTGGACGAAAGGCTTTGAATGGAATGGCCAGATGACACTCCTGGTAGTTGTGGACTGATCTGAGTATAAAATAGATCAGTTCAATATTTTGTTAAGGTCGTCAACTGGTTGAGCAGAGCTCCCTACTATGTATTTTTATGCCAGAACTATTCTCTAGTTATGTATCAAATTTGAGACTTTCGCATTAAAATAAGTTAGCTTCTTTCATCTCTTTGTTTAAACTGTGCTGAAACACTCGGGCATGGAGGATCCAGTCGAGGGTTGTGGTTCTATTGTAATGTAGGTTTGATTACAGTATTGATGTGACTAGTTTTAGTCAGCTTCCTTGTTACCTTATTTCCCCTTATTCTGAAAGGCTTGGGCGTAGAGGATCCAGTCAATTTGTTGTAGTTGCATGATAATGTAGGTTTGATTATTATGTTGTTGTGACATATTTCAATGTCTGAAACTTGAGTTCAAGAATGGTCTTGAACCTGATTTTTTCTTCACCAAGCTGCTTGAAACTCGGATGCCCATAGCAATCTTGTTCACCTCTCTCCCTAAGTCTTCCTTCTACTCACACTTAAACACAAATCACTGACTGAATTTAATGAGGACCTCACTTCCATGTGCATTTCTTATCCAGTTTATGTGATTAAAATCATTCTTGTACGGAGTTTTGTTCATTTGACCTCCACTCATAAAACCAACATCCACCAAACATTTTGATGGGTATTGGGCTCATCTTCTTGCAATCTGAGGGTGACTCTCAGTGCTAGAAATGTGAACAACTAGGAAATGTCATGCCAAAAGATTAGGAGAGTCAAGAAGCTTGTAGAGTGAATATTAAATCACATCTAGAAGAGATGCACAAATTGAAGTTGGGATTCAAAGAATTGGTGTAGTGCAAAAGAACATGAAATGTTCAGTATAGTATAGATAAGAAGATGTAGAAAACATTGAGGCATGTTTAGTGCATTAAGGAATGAAAAGAGTTCAATGCAGTGAAGGTGATGTGAAAGGGAGTTGAAGCGATGCATATGAAATATGAGTGACTGAAAATAAACTCTTTTCCAATGGCTCTAGAAGGTAACAAAAAATTGATTACGAAAAATCTTGTAGGATGTTTAAGAAGGACATTGAGTTCATAAATTAGAATCAAAGGAACCCCACTCATGTTGAATGTGAGAATAAGAAGAAGTCTTGGAGGGGATAATGATCCAGAAAGGATCCAGAGAAGGATAAGAACAACTTAGAAATCGCAAAGGCAACTCAGGATGCTCATAATGGCCTCAGCAAACAGAGAAAGGGAAAAAATTCAAAGTTCCTAAAACTAAGTGAAAATGATATTATTGCAAAGAGCGTGTCACAATATTTCTAACGGCACAAACGAATCGTCAAACGGAATTACGGATCAAAATATATTCGAGGTCAAAGTTTGGTCAACCTAGCTCAGACAGCAGGGGATGACGTCAACATCCGTACAACACTCGTGGCCGGAGAAGAAGGTGACAACTGTCATGTCGATGTCATCATGGTTATGTGGCAACACCATAGTTTTCCATGTGTCATCCAGTTTTGGCATTTCTAGACCAATCCATGGACCAATAGGATTTTGCACGTGGCATTTGTACGGTCCGTACAATGATGTGGCATGATGAAATGGCGCTGACACAACATGATGACATGGAAGGGATGGTCTAGATGAATGAGATTCTGCCATGTGGTCCAATCAGGGGCTTCCACATGGAAGGCGGAATAAGCACAATGACAACCCATATCCAATTTTTGAAAAACAATTATGGATTGGCGGGTCCGCCAAATCTGGCGGACCACACTAAATCCAACCACATCCAAACCATTAGCACCTCGGATAGAGCCACCACTAAATTTTGTGGAACAACATTGAAAATATAATATATTGTCTCAACTATTAAAGCCAAAATGGGGAGGCCCATGGGACCTCCTCCACACACTACACCTTAATATTCATGCCCAAACCAACAAGCCAACAACCCATGCTTTGTAATGATCATCATGGATTTTACTAGGCATGTACATCACGATACGTCGTGGGCATGCATTTCTAGGCAGTACGATCATTAATTTCAGTTGCAAAGGGGCATGAAAACCAAGATAGATTTCTTCTTGGGCCTGGGAGGGCCAGAGTTGAATCGAGGTGTGGAGACAATCATTTTTGGGTAATTCAACACCATGAATTCATTGGTGCTGTCTTTTTTCTGATCTGAGCATTATTTATGCAACTTGATTTCAGAATGAGGTATACTTATGTATTTTGCCAAATTATTTTGTTGAGTTAATGAAAAGCCTACCCATTTGAGAGCAGGACCCAGAGACGTAGTTCACCAAGGAAAAAGTCTGTTATCAAGTTTTTGTGTTCAAATTTGATTCTTATGTCTTTTCATTATTGAGTTTTTCCTTCTTTAATGGTGCACTTTAATTTATGCTCATTTAATGCAATTCTTTGTAAGTCACTCGATGCAAATATCCTGGATCATGTTGGTATTAGAGCAGTCATCTTTGACTTGAATTGTTGAGTGTGAATGCTTACTAGGGCCAAGCATAAACAAGGTGAAGTAACTCTTAATAATTTCAATCTCGAAGTTGGTCATGCATCTCAAAGGAATAAAATGGCAGAAGAAGACAAGCGTGACAAATAGGAGAAAAACTTTCACATGGTCTTTTATCACATGTCAGAAATGGTCGAACAGATGTATGGACATTACGAGAAGAGGATGAAGAAGAAAGGGAAGAAAAAGGAAGCACATGTTGATGATGATGCTTCGATAAACTAGGGGGCTGGAGGAGATCCTCCCGAGCCTCCATCTTCACCTTCAAGTTTTAGTTCTTCTTCCTCTGAGCATTCTCATAATTCTAATCATTCTAGCCATAAATCCTCTTTTAAGAAACCATTATTAAAGCTTGATGTAATTTTTTATTTACCTATGTTTAATGGAGATGCTAATCTTGAAAAGATAGATAATTGGATCCGACAGGTTGAAGTATATTGTTCTGTTCAACATATTGATGAAGAGGAAGTTAAAGTGCAACTGCCTTCTTTTCGGTTGGAAGGGACCACTCTCATATGGTGGGAGAGAAAGCTTCAAGATAGAAGTAAATGTGGTAATCTTCTTTCCTCAGGGTCGGAATTTAAATCCACAATAAGGAAGCAATTTTATCCATTAGGGTATTTACATAAAACAATGATGGAATGACAAACTTTAAGGAAAAGTAAGGGTCAAACTGTACAAAGTTTCACTGAAGAATTTATGAAGAAAGATCTTGCATTGAACATTCTTTTAGATTCTTATGAAAATTTAATGAATTATATTGGCACACTTCATAGTTATATTCGTCATACTTTGTTCTTGTTTAACCCCACTAGTCTTGATGAAGTTTGTGTGAAATCCAATCACCTTGAGAACAAGGGAAAGCATGTTCAAGAAGATCCCACAAAGAAACCTTCCAATCTCCCACATAAACCTTTCAAGAAGTTTAAAAGGAAGGACAAGAAGACCGCCACAGTGACGAGAGGAGGAAATCCATCTTGTACTCATTGCAAGAAAAGTGGTCATGATGATGAACATTGTTGGAAACTGCATCCAGAGAAAAGGCCAAAACAGTTCGGTCGAAAGGGGAGGACAAATTGTTTCTACAGTGAAATAAGATCTTGGTTCCGATTCAAGAGATGAAGGAAAGATCATAGCAATTGGAGTACAAGGTAAATATAACCTTCATGATAGTTCAAGTTCCAATAATTAATCCGATGATGATGAACGAAAGAGGAATGAATTATTTCATATAAGAGTTATATCTAAACACACTAATATAGATACATTATTTGATATGGGTTCCCAAGTAAACTTAATATATGAATCACTTGTCAAGAAGTTGTGTCTTGAAACGAAACCACATACGAAGCCTTATCCTCTTGGTTGGGTATGCGATAAAGAAAAACTTAATGTCACCAAACATTTCAAGGTCACATTTGATATTGCTTCAAAGTTTATTGATGAAGTGTATTTGGATGTTGTACCACATGATATATGTGGCATAGTGTTGGCAAGTCCTTATCTTTATGATAGAAAATCATTCTTCTTTCGTCATGAGAACAAATACCACCTTACTAAGGGACAAGTGGAACATATTGTTAGATCTCACAGCATGAGGGTAAACACAACACTTGTTAGTGCAGGGAAAATGAAAAGACTCATAAACACTAATAAGAGATCTGTACTCATGGTCGTAAGAGAGAAAGATGTTGGGACATCCGACGCTTTCCAAGGATATGATCCTTCTCATAAAAAATAAAAAAAAATTATATTGTTTCTAAGTATGATGATATTTTTTAGGAACCAGATGGATTACCTCCTAAGAGGGAAATCCAACATGAAATACACCTTCAACAGGATTCTCCTCTTCCTAATGTGGGCATGCATAGGATGTCAGTTCTGGAGATGACAGATATCAAGAAGTAGGTCAAGGCTTATTGGATCAAGGGGTCATCAGGCCCAGTTCATCTCCTTGTGGTTCTCTGATCGTGATGGTGCCAAAGAAAGATGGCACATGGAGAATATGTTTCAATTACTGGGCCTTAAATAAAATTACCATGAAAAATCAATACCCTCTTCCTTGTATAGATGATTTACTTGATCAGTTAAAGAATTTTTTTTATTTCACTAAGTTGGATTTGTGCAGTGGATACCATCAAATCAGGGTCGCGTAATAGGATGCATGAAAAACTTCCTTTAAAACCAAACAGGGATTGTTAGAGTGGTTAGTTATGTAGTTTGGGCTTTGTAATGCTCTGAACACTTTCATGTGTGTGATGAATGATGTATTCAAGCCTTTCCTAGATGACTTTGTGATTGTATATTTAGACGACATTCTTATTTTTAGTGGGACTTGGGATGAACATGTGAGGCATGTAAAGAAAGTATTGGATACTTTACAAAGGGAAAATATGTATGTAAAATTGTCTAAATGTGAATTGGGCAAGACTGCACTTGTGTGCTTGGGTCATATTGTAGGAGGAAGACAATTAAAAATCGATCCTTCCAAAATTGATGTAATTAGAAATTGGTCTGAACCAAAAAGTGTAACCGAGGTCCGAAGCTTCTTAGGTGCAGTCCAGTATTGGAGGAGGTTCATTTCAAACTTCTCCTTTATAGAAGCTCCTTTGCATGCCTTAACCAGTGTGAAGAACACGTTTCAGTGGGAAGGAAAGAAACAAAAATCTTTCGACACTTTGAAGGAGAAGATCAGTACCGCACCAATATTATCACTGTCGAATCTTCAACATCCTTTTGAGATCAAGACAGATGCCAGCGGATATGCCATGGGTGCAGTATTGATGCAATATTGTAAGCCTATTTGTTACCACTCTGGAACTTTTAACCAAGTTGTTGTTAACTATCCTAGATATGATAAATAGTTGTATGCATTAGTTCAAAGCGTAAATAAATGGAAGCACTACTTGTTACGGAAGGAAACAATCATACATACATATCACCAACCCTTACAGTATCTCCAAGCACATACCAAACTGCAAGAATATCAACACTATAGATGGATGGGTTTTCTACAACAATTTCATTTGGTAATCAAGTACAGGGTACAAGTAACAAGGTAGCCGATATACTTTATAGGCCTCCTATTGTTGCTTCTATTATTTTGAAGAATACTTCTTTATCTCATGATAGCTACGTAGAGCAATATGTCATTGATGAAGATTTTAAAGAAGTATATGAGAATCTAACCCATGGTGCACATGCTGAGAACTATTGTCTACAGGGAAAACTACTCTACCATATTGGAAAGCTATGTATTCCTACAAGTGAACGAGCCCATGTAATATGTGAAGCTCACACTTCTCTTATGTCTAGGAATTTTGGGGTAGGAAAAACTATGGCTCATTTGCAAAGGTTTTGTTACTGGCCTCAAATGAAAGCAATTGTAACTAAATATGTAAAGTGATGTTTGATGTGTTCTACTTGTAATCCCACTAATAGAAAAATGAGGCTATACTCACCACTTCATGTTCCATCCCATCCATGGGAAAGTATCTCCATGGATTTTGTAGGGGGTTTACCAATGACCAAAGGGGGTCATGACTATTTGTGTGTTGTAGTGGATAGGTTCAGCAAGATGTGTATCTTGATGCCATGTAAAAATAAGATCATTGTTGATCAGACTGTTAATCTCTTCTTTCAGTATGTTTGGGTTCACTTTGGGTTACCCACATCCATTATCTCGGATCGAGATACCCGATTCCTTGGGGAATTTTGGACAAGATTGTGGAGAATGATGGAAACCAAATTAAAGAGGAGCATTGATTTCCATCGATAGAACGACGAACATACAGAGGTGGTAAGAAAAACAATGGTACTTTTTCTTCGAGGCCACTGTAGAGAGCATCCCAAGTTATGGGATGAACAAATGCCCTATGTACAACATGTTTACAACCAATCCCTTGCATTCCTCCACTCAGAGTTCAAATTTTGAGACATGTTTCGGGTACCTACCCAAGGTTCCTTTGGACTTGATGTATGGAGAGACACTGATGTGAATGAAGAAAGAACATATGACAGAGCCCGCAAGTTCATCCAAAGGATCTAGAAGGCACACCAGGTATTCAGGGAATAGTTGGAGAAAAGTCAATCACAGTATAAATCTTAGCATGAGAAGCACAAGGTTTATCATTAGATCAAGGTTGCAGACCGGGTATGGATTCACATCAACAAGGAGAGATTGAAGGGTGAAGGAAAGAAGCTCAAGCCCATTTGTTATGGACCCTTCACTATCTTGGAGAAAAGTGGTACCGATGTTTTTCGTCTGGATCTTCCACCTTATATGCAAATTTAGTTAGTTGTGAACGTAGAGAACTTGAAACGTTTTTAGCCTCCCATGATCATGGATCAGGATGAGGAAGTTTCAAAACCTTCATTTGATGAGTTTTCTCCTGAGTACTTGGATAAGTTATAGGAAGATATCATCCTGGATAGAAGGATGAGGACTTCACGCAGGGGTGATGTTGATTATCTTTGAGTAGGCTTAAAGGGCACACATCCAAACAAGGAAAAGTGGATTGAAAAGGAAAAAGTAAGGGGAATCTTCTCTCACTTACTTGTTGATTGATGAAATATTTTGGTGGTCCAAAAATCTCTCAGTGGGAAGGTGTGGTCCAAAAAGGATCTAGAGAAATCTCATAACAAATCAGAACTCACAAAGGCAACTCAGGACGCTCATAATGGCCTCAGTAGATAGAGAAAGGGAAAAAATTCAAAGTTCCCTAAGCTCAGTGAAAATGACATTATCACGAAGAGCGCGTCACAATATTTCTAACAACGCAAACCGCTCGTCAAACAAAATTACGAATCGAAAGATATTTGTAGGCAAAGCTTGGTCAACCTAGCCCATTTAGAAGGGGATGACGTCAACATTTGTACAACACACATGGCAGGAGCAGAAGGTGTTAGCAAAATTTCTGGTATCGGGGCACAAAGGTACACCGGTCTGCAGGAGCACGCGATAAGTGCCCATGTGCAGCGCACAGAAGAGATCCGTTTCGAGCCCAAGTCAAGCAAGCGAGCGCTCTGATTTCAACGTTCAGGATGCATCCAGGAAATCAGATCAGCGGTAGGTAGGAAATAGCGATTGGCAAAGCTATGCTGAGGTTAACGCATTTGATAGCGCCCATCCATTCAAAGGGGACACCTGGCGGCAAATTGAGCCATCTCGGCGTTTCGCCCATCGCGACTCTAAGGTGCAAAAGGAAGCTCTGTTATATCCCGATGCATGAGGTGCCAGGAAAGTCTCGGACCCAGGCCCACCGTAGCGTCAGGAGAATTCAAGACTGTTAGATCTCAGAAGGATGCGTGGCACCAGATCGAGCCACCTCGGCGTTTCGCTCATCGCTATTTTAATCAGCGATTCTTAGCCCTTTCATATTCGCAAACGTCGAAAGCATAGAAGTTGGGGCCCACGACGCCACGAAGAATTTTCAACCATCCATCAAAGACAGACGCGTGGTGCGCGATTGGGCTCCATCGCCTCCTCGCCCCTCGCAACTTTGAAGATCAAGGACTAGCCTCCCAACCGCGAGACGTGAAGAGTCGAAAGGATTCAGGACTCGGGCCCACAGTATCGCCGAAAGTGATCTCAGCCGTCTATCCCACACGAACACGTGGTGCGCGATTAGGCCCTATCGCCTCTTCGCGCATCTCGACTTTAAAGAGTGAGGACTAGCTCCTCCCCATCCACGAAACGCGAAGTGCCAAAGCTCCTGAGCGTATCGTCTCGGCCACTCCCCGAGGAAGTAGTTAATGAAAATCAAGCGGGTGGTTGAAGCCTCCTTTTAGTCATTAAGTAAGGGGAATGGAGGGTCTGGTAAGCTGCCTGCCCACAGGGTTCCTGTCTATTGATCTTCTCGAAGAAGCTATACCGAAGTCTTCAGCTCGACAGAGAAGTCTGTGCACGTTATCCAAACACTTAATAGATTAGCTACCTTCCTTACAGGAGCCATGCGCAGTTAAGGTGGAATTTAAAGAAGGATATCAGTACAAGTTTTATTGAAGGGACACCCAGCCTTGACTAACTGAGGCACGCCTCTGTGAGGAGAATTTTCCTGAGTATATAGACTCAGTCTTTGTATTTTGTAAGTATCGATGGTAGAGCAGAGCTCCCTACTGTAAAGTTTAACAAACATCCTAGTTTGTTGGATATGCATCTGTATTTGAGATATCTTGTTTTATGACAGACAGTTTTTCTCGCTCCATCTAATTTTCGTCTCATGCTTAGAGAGTTCATGATTGACTGAGTCACGTGAATTATTGCAGTTCTGTTATGATAAATGATTTATCGTTGCATTATTGTATTCTTTGGTTTTCTATATTTAAGTGCAAGAAGACCTTGCGTTTGGATGCCTTCTTCTACAGTCTGTTAGGAACCTGTCGTTTGTAACAGACCTTCGCACTCTTTCCATATAAGTCTTCCGCCTGTTCACCCTTTACTACAACTCACTGTCTGAAGTTTATATAAGACCTCACTCACCTATGCATGCCTGGCCTAGTTGTGAAGTTGAAATGATATCGTTTTGAGTTGGCCTCCATTCAGTCACCCCATCTATAAACAAAACGTGACATAAAACTGATGGGCGTCGGGCTCTGCTCCTGCTAGCAATCCAGGAGTGACTTCCGTCGCCAACATTTCTGGCGTCGTTGCTGGGGACGAAGTTGAAGATTTTCCCTGGGCAAAATGACATTGATCCTCTGATTCTGAAGGTGCATCAGACATCAGAGCCCTTAAAGATTGTTGTTGTGCACCTGGCGAATCCACTGTGGCGACTCCATTGTTTCCACATCACTGTTTTAGCTGTGACTATTGTTAGCACACCTGAAAGCTGACCCTAAAGAGATTTCTCGAGAAGGTTTCAGCAGCTGCTTTCTCAGTCTGAGAAGCTTTCTGGGGTAACGACATCGTTAAGATCTGGCCTTTGATGGTGAACAAGGACCAGGCATATTTCAAGCTGCGCATATTTCATCTGGTGAATCCATGATTCGAGGATCGATTGACGACTCCACTGGTTCGATATGGAGAAAATTTTGGCTCAAAGGTTTGCTTTCTGTGACTTTTCTCAGATAGTTGGCTTTCCTAATGCACTTCCTGATAGAGACCAATGCGAAGATTTCCTCCCGGAATTTCATGCATCAGATTGGGGAGAACCAGCTGAGCATTTACTGGAATTCCATGAGGCTATCCACCGACACAATATCACGCATGAGGATGTCTGGATTAAGCTCTTCAGGTATTCATTAAAGGGAGCTGCTCTTGAATGGTGTTGGTCTCTTCCCGCCACAAGCATCCGCTCTTTAACAGGTTTTCATACAGCTTTCAATTCATTTTGTAAAGACTACAATCCAGCTGTTCGCTTGTTTGAAAGATGTTGTGAGGAGTTTTCTTCGCTTCATGAAGCCTCTGTTGGCCTTGAATACCATGTCCATGATAAAGCCCTTACTGTGGAGGAAAGCATCTGCTGTGAAAAAATTGAGGTGTTGAATGATATGAGTGGTGTTAGCTCGAGAATGCAAGCATTTGACATCATATCTGATGCATATGTTCTTTTAGATGTTCATGAAGATCAACACGCCTCTTGTGGATATTATGAGTTTATAGAGCAGATGTGGTCCATGGTAGATGGCTCACCTAAAAGTCGGGTTGAAGCAGATATTCCTAGCAACCCTGTTTCTGAGGACGGATACCTTCCCGTTTGTAAAGAAGAGATTATTGTGGAAGAGGTCTCCTATCTTTTTCTCCAAGGAGTTTCTCACAATATATTTTTACCTGGGAAGAAGATTATGTATGAGCAACCAGAAGCAGCGGGTCCCACTATCCCTGAAACAAATATTTCTAATGGGATCACCATTCTGGAGGAGGATCATAAAGATAAGGGTCAGCCCCTTTTTTATGAAAATTATAGTGATGATGAGCTGCAAGCTTATTCTACATTCGATCACTATAAACATACTAAAGAGCCAGTCAGCAAGCATAATCACCCCATGGTCCCTATTTATGATGAATATGAATCGGACCTGGAGGAGAGCCAACAAGAAGAGGAAAAAGAACCAGAGGGGCAGTCTGCCCTTCATTCAGAGCCAGACAGTGAGCAGCCACCACCTGAGATCAGCGGGCCTACTTCAGTTATTCACCCACCTGTGGATATCAGAGACATTCAGCCGTGTGTGAACAACTGTGTAGCAGAAGAGGCTGTATTTCGCCAATTCCTTGGAAATGGCCACTCATTCGATGGCCCTGTCAGAAAATACATGGAGTGGCATTTCTCCTATGCCTTGGAGCCGCCCTATTTCATCTCAACTCCAACCTGTAAGGAGGAATTGATGAGTGTAATCGTTCTGCTATCACGGCTACACCATCTGCTGATGATCATTGACAGAAGGAAGGAGCTTCTATCCAGGAAGCTGCTTGGATGGCTATGGTGGAAGTTTTCTTTCACCTAGCCCATGTAAAATATTTTATTAGCATTAGGACTGTATATAAATAAGCTCTTTTGAGCACGTAGCGTTTAGTTTGTTTTGTTTTTATTTTTCAGCCTGTATTTTTCAGCAGCACGATGTTTTGAGCCTGAATCCATAGCCCAACAGTAAGGCACTGAAGCTGCAGAATGAGTTCTTAGAGCATCATAGGGATGACTCTATCCCCCATGGAGCCTAATGTTAGCGACATTTTTGGTATCGGGGCACAAAGGTACACAGGTCTGCAGGAGCGCACGATAAGTGCCCAAGTGCAGCGCACAGAAGAGATCCATTTTGGGCCCAAGTCAATCAAGCGAGCGCTCCGATTTCAACATTCAGGATGCATCCAAGAAATCAGATCAGCGGTAGGCGGGAAATAGCGATTGGCAAAGCTGCGCTGAGGTTAATGCATTTGATAGCACCCATCCATTCAAAGGGGACACGTGGCGGAAAATTGAGCCATCTCGACGTTTCACCCATCGCGACTCTAAGGCGCAAAAGGAAGCTCTGTTATATCCCAATGCGCGAGGGGCCGGGAAAGTCTCGGACCCAGGCCCACCGCAGCGTCAGGAGAATTCAAGAACGTTAGATCTCAGAAGGATGCGTGGCACCAGATCGAGCCGCCTCGGCGTTTCGCTCATCGCGATTTTAATCAGCGAAGGTTATCCCTTTCATATTTGCGAACGCCGAAATCATAGAAGGGAAATCATAGAAGCTAGGGCCCGCGACGCCACGAAGCATTTTCAGCCGTCCATCAAAGAGGGACGCATGGTGCGCGATTGGGCTCCATCACCTCCTCACCCCTCGCAACTTTGAAGATCAAGGACCAACCTCCTCCCAATCGTGAGACACGAAGCGTCGAAAGCATTCAGGACTCGGGCCCACAGTATCGCCGAAAGTGATCTCAGTCGTCTATCCCACATGGACACATGGTGTGCGATTAGGCCCTATCGCCTCTTTGCGCATCTCAACTTTAAATAGTGAGGACTATCTCCTCCCCATCCGCGAGATGCGAAGTGCGGAAGCTCCTGAGCGTATCGTCTCGGCCACTCCCCGGGGAAGCAGTTAATGAAAATCAAGCGGGTGGTTGACTCTTCCTTTCAATCATTAAGTAAGGGGAATGGAGGGTCTCTAAGCTGCCTGCCCGTAGGGTTCCTGTCTATCGATTTTCTCAAAAAATCCATACCGAAGTCTTCAGCTCGACAGAGAAGTCTGCGCACGCTATCCAAACACTTAATAGCTCAGCTACCTTCCTTACAGGATCCATGCACAGTTAAGGTGGCATTTAAAGAAGAATATCAGTACGAGTTTGATTGAAGGGACACCCAACCTTGGGTAACTGAGGCACGCCTCCGTGAGGAGAATTTTCCTGAGTATATAGACTCAGTCTTTGTACTTTGTAAGTATCGATGGTAGAGCAGAGCTCCCTACTGTAAAGTTTAACAGACGTCCTAGTTTGTTGGATATGCATCTGTATTTGAGATATCTTGTTTTATGACAAACAGTTTTTCTCACTCCATCTAATTTTCGTCTCATGCTTAGAGAGTTCATGATTGAATGAGTCGTGCGAATTATTGCAGTTCTATTATGATAAATGATTTATCGTTGCATTATTGTATTCTCTGGTTTTCTGTATTTAAGTGCAAGAAGACCTTGTGTTTGGATGCCTTCTTCTACAGTCTGTTAGGAACCTATCGTTTGTAACATACCTTCGCACTCTTTCCATATAAGTCTTCCGCCTATTCACCCTTTACTACAACTCACTGTCTGAAGTTTATATAAGACCTCACTCACCTATGCATGCCTGGCCTAGTTTTGAAGTTGAAATGATATCGTTTTGAGTTGGCTTCCATTCAGTCACCCCATCTATAAACAAACCGTGACATAAAACTCATGGGCATCGGGCTCTGCTCCTGCTAGCAATCCAGGAGTGACTTCCATCATCAACAGAAATTGAAACATGTCATGTTGACATCAACATGATGTCAACATGACGATGTGGCATCACTAGAGGTTGCCATGTGTCACCCAGTTTTGGAATTTTCGGACCAATCCGTGAACCAATAGGATTTTTCCACGTGGCATCCATACGGTCTATACATTGATGTGGCATGATGACATGGTGTTGACATGATAGTTTGACATGGCAGGGATGGCGTGGTCGAATGATAGGTTTCCATTTGGCCCAATCAGGGGTTGCCACGTGGCAGGCGACAAAAGCAAAAGGACAGCCCATATCCGATTTTTGAAAAATATTTATTTATTGGCAGGTCCACCAAATCTAGCGGACAATGCCAAATCCGGCCATGTCCAAACCATTAGCACCTCGGATAGAGCAACCGCCAAAGTTGGTGGAACAACATTGAAAATATAATATATTGTTTCAACTATCAAATCCAAAAGGGGGAGGCCCATGGGTTTGACCCCAGGACCTCCTCCCCACACTACGCTTTAACATTCACACCCAAACCAATAGGCTAATGGCCCATGCTTTGTAATGATCGTCGTGGATTTTACTTAAGTGTTGATTCCATCAAGCCGCGGGAGGAGGCACGTGTGTGGTATTGCATGGGAACGCATTTCGAGGCAGTACAGTCATTAAATGTAGGTTGCAGAGGAGCATGAAAACCAAGACAAATTTCTTCTTAGGCCTGGGAGTGCTAGAGTTGAATAGAGGCGTGGGGATAGTAATTTTTGGGTAATTTAATGCCATGGTGTTGTCTGTTTTCTGATCTGAACATTATTTATGCAGCTTGATTTCAAAATGAGGTATACTTATGTATTTTTCTAAATTCTTTTGCTGAGTTAATGAAAATTCTACCCATTTGAGAGCAGGACTCGGAGACATAGTCATCCAAGGACGAACTCCATTATCAAGTTTTTGTGTTCATATTTGATGTTTATGTCTATTCATTATTGAGATTTTTCTTCTTTAATGGTGCACTTTAATTTATGCTCATTTAATTAAATTCTTTATAAGTCACTCGATGAAAATATCCCAGATCAGATAAGGAGGAGAAAGATGAAGGAATAAGAATATTTGTGCAATGAGGCAAGTAAATGAGGAAGTTATTGATCCGGATTTATGAGAGGAACGAAATGAAAAAACGGATCTATAATATTAACACAGAGACACAATGAATAATAAGAGAGATAATGTAAAACTTGACATTTATTAAATACGAAATATGCTAAAAACTATAAAATGCATATTGAAACAAGCTTCCTAGAATGGTGGCAGCTTATCTCTAAGAAGAGTTGTGACGATGATGCTCATTTGCAAGAAGATGATTACAATGAAGCTCCAAAGGAATTTTACATCAAACATGAATGCCAAAACCCTAGACATCCAAAAACCTAAACCTAGGAGATGAAATGCCAAAAGTCATGTGGGCCACATTGGGGTAAGTTGGTACATCAACTTGTCGGGGTCATAAGTTTTGCATACGATCTTTGTTTTAGGCGCACGATGGCCCGTTGGAGAGGTATATAAGAGGAATACACATTATTTTGTCACACTATCAATGAATTCACAATGTGATTGTGGAGAGCCAAAAAATTGTTGTTTAGGGCCTCAAAACGACCATGAATGTTTAGGACCCAAAAATATAGAAAATAACTTCCAAGATGAAATCTATATGTGAGACAATTGGAATAGGTGGGTGGCCACCAATATCCACCAAGATCAATCCTCCCCCCTTAGGAATAAATGGTCTCCATTGTGTTGGGTTTCCCTATCAGATGAGAAAATTTATGTTGAATTTGGATCTAGGTGATTCACTTGCCTTGGTGCAGGACCCGCCCTACTTTAACAATACAATAAAGCTAAAAATTATGTTGGG
The DNA here is from genome assembly GCA_000966675.3 of Picea glauca. Lineage (NCBI taxonomy): Eukaryota > Viridiplantae > Streptophyta > Pinopsida > Pinales > Pinaceae > Picea > Picea glauca. The sequence continues at coordinate 104,145 of JZKD02S2375349.1, read as the reverse complement.
GAGTGCCCTTGACCTGTGTGTCAATGATATAATTAGTGGATGCATGTTCCATGTAGTTAGGTTTGAGCTCTGTCGATGTCAATTGTTCTACTACCTCTGAGATGTCCAATAATGGTGGAAAGTATGGCCGAAGGAGGTACCCAGTAAACACAAGGTGAAAGCCAAGAAAGGGGGGGAATGTTGAGCTCAAAAACAATGTCACCCAAAACCTCGGTGATGGTATAAGGTCCATAATGGAGTGGACAAAGCTTCTGATGGGGTCCTATAAGGCGTTATTTCTGCAAGTTCAACCAAACTTTATCTCCCACCTGAAACTTATGTGTCACTTGGTGTTGATCATGGCATTGCTTGTACTTGGCATTGGACTTCTGCAAAATATCTTGAACCTATCGACGGATGTTATGGATTCGTTCAATGAACTAAGTGGCTTTGTCGACTTCAGTTTTCACATGGGATGATTCTTCCTACGTGGATGAAAGGGGTAGTGCAACATCCATGGGACCCAATGTTTGAAATCTCAACCCCGCCTGAAATGCGCTGTGGTTGGTTGAGATATGTATGGCTATGTTGTAATTGTGTTGAACATAAGGAGGACTCTCATCCCATGTGTGCGGATGCTTGGAATTGTACATGCACAAAACATGCACGGTCATCATGTTGACAACCTCAATTTGGCCATCCATTTAGGGGTGGAAGGTCATGGATTTGGTGAGCTTAGTGTCCAGTCGTGACCAAAGGCTCGACTAGAATGTGCCAAGGAACATGTTGTCTCAATTGAATATGATGGTTTTTGGTATCCCAAAATGGACCCACACTCGTTCAAATAAGAACTTGGCAGTGGCCTTTGTTGTGACGCTCTTCTTATAGGAGACCGGAATTGCCATTTTGGAAAATCGATCAACAACCATGAAAACATAGTCAATTTTGTGCTTGGTTGAAGGAAGGTCTGACATGTAGTCCATATAGATGGATTCCAAGGGTTTGTAAGGAGTAGGCAGAGGGGTGTACATGCCTTGTTTCTTAATGACTGGTTTGGAAATGACGCAGTTTGTGCAGGACCTGATATACTTGCTGACATCCTGTCAGAGTTTTGGCTGATAGAAATGTTGTTGCAACACTACCACTGTCTTCTCTACACCGAAGTGTCCTGCCACCTGACTGCATTGAGCGTCTCAAATAATCTTTGATCACTCTCTTGAAGGAATGCATAGATGGCCTAGATGGAACAACAACCCATCCTACAGATGAAATCTAGTGACAACTGTGTTTGTGCCCATCATCTAGTAGGTAGTGACGAAGTCAGGATCTCTCTCATAAAGTTAGGGACATCTAGAGGTCTCATATTTGTAGGAGTATAACACCGTTGTTAGTGCAGAACCTAGAGGTTGGTTGAGCCTTTTAGCGACACAGTTGGTGCTCCATGTCTTATACTTGATGTTGATATGGAACTACTGCAAGTATGTGGACCACTTCTTATGGTGGTCATTCTGCAATTTGCATTTTGTCTACATGAACTAGAGGGGCTTATGATCGATGTGGATGATTTTTTCCTTCCCGATAATGTAATGCCTCCACTAGTGGTAGGCTTGCAAAATGGAGTACAATTCTTTTTCGTAAGTAGGGTACTTATAGACAATATCTGATAGTGTCTCACTATGATAGGAAGGACACGGTATGTCCATATTGAGTGAGAACTGCTCCCACAATATAATCTTAAGCATCTATCTCAATCTCAAATGATTGTTGCAAGTCGGGTAATGAGATCATCGGGGATGAGCACAAGCACTGCTTCAAATCATCAAATTATTTATGTTGCAACTATCGCCACATGAATTTTTCATTTCCACCACCCCTGGTCACTTGGCTAAGGACCCATGCAATGTGGGAGAATCCCAACACGAACCTGCGATAGAAAATGGAAAGGCCTAAGAAGATTCAGAGCTTAGTGAGTGTGGTCATGGCTGGTGATCCAGGTGGATATCGGTGGCCACCCACCTATTCCACTGGCTCGAAAATCTGTTTTCCACCTTGGCAGTTTTTTGGGTTCCAAACTTTCAGGGTTGTTTTGGGGCCCTAAACGACGTTTTTTGGGGGATTTGAGGCCCAGGTGACTACCAAAGGTAATGACCTGGGCTAGTCAAAAATTGTTCTTCTCAGTTAGACTTTTTCAATGGATATCGTGTGCCTAAAACGAAGATCATATGCAAAATTTACGACCCCGGTAAGTTGATGTACTAACTTACCCAAACGGGGCCCACATGACTTTTGGCGCTTCATCTCCTAGGGTTAGGTTTTTGGATGTCTAGGGTTTTTAACATTCCTGTTTATTGTAAAAGGCCTTTAGAGCCTCATTGTAACCATCTTCTTGCGAATGAGCACAACCATCAAATCTCTTCTCAAAGATAAGTTGCCATCATTCTAACAAGCTTGTTGTCAGGTTCATTTTACAGTTTCAGCTTATTTCCTTATTGAATAGAAAACTAATTTTACTGTATCTTTGTTATTTTGTGTTAAGCATATTTTAATAATTTGTATTCATTTTGTTCTTCTCATAAAATCTAGATCAGCTAGCCAGTCATGGATGACCTGGATTTTGGTTGGATCGACATGCACCCCATGCTCATCAACAATGTAGCCTAGGTACTGGATCCTGTTCACCTCTCTGGTACTTCTTGTGAAATCTATCTCAGTAATTTTTCTCAATAAATTTTATTTTTTGTTTACAATCTCATTGCAATTATCCATAATGGTTTTCAAATTACCAATATCGTTTACCTAACATGCTTTTAATTGTTTCATTTTGGCTCGAAAAGGAAAATCCTCTTCTCTCCTTTTAAGCTTGGTCATATTAGAAACTTTATTTGCAAATTTTATAACAACATCTTTATAAAACCCTTCCTCATGCTTATAATCTTCCTGGAGAAATTCATGGTATGTATTTAGTTGAGATCCAAAAGAAACAATATTACTTGATACATCCCATGCTTTCATAATAAGTGACATTCTTCTTTTTATGTTTTCTTCCACAAATTTTCTGACAACCATTAACAAACTTGATGATCCTTTTAACTTCAAATTAGGTGTTATTGGCTTCGTAATGGATAATGGGATTGCAAGAATTGGAGGTGGTACTAAAGTGCATTCCAGTTCTCTAACCTTTTCCTTTAATTTGGCGTTCTCTACTTCCAAATCATCAATTGAAATGTCCAAGGCATCACCAGTTACCTTGTGTATTTTGGATATTTGAGATTCAGTCATTTTGCTAAGGTCATATTTAGAATGGGATTTTCCTTTCTTATTTTTTTGACTTGTTCCTTCAAATACTAATTTTCTAGAATTTTTGTCAAATATTACATTATGTATAGTAAATGATTCATCTTCTGAAAAATGTTCTTCATGTGTGGCAACTTCAGATGCAATTTGTTGAGTTTCCTGTAATATCCGATCTTCTTTAGGAAACTATATATTTTCAATGTCAACTTCAAGGTCCATATCTTCAAGAGATAAATTATTAATATCATTTTTCAAGACTTGTTGTTCTTCTTCTTCTTGTAGAGGAATTTCTCTCTTCTTTCTTACTGAAATCTTGTGGGGATTTTCCATTTTCCCTTGAGAAGAATTTTTATCACCTCCTCCACTTGAACTACCACTTATTTTTTTTTTGTTGGGATGTTGTTTGAATATTGTTCTTGGGTAAACTATTCTTCTGTGACACTACTAGAGATTGAATACATTTTTCATTTGGGCCTTTTCCTCTTTTATTATATTGATATGTAGTACTCAATAAAGTTTAAATATCATCAATGAATTGTAGAGGAGTATCTTGATTATTACCCTCTTCTTCCCCTTATAAAATTGTTTGAATAAGTGCATTTCTAAATCCCATTGAATGCATGTGATCCATAAAAGTATTACTTGGCTCAAACCCTTTGATTTTCTTTGCATACTTCAAATTCAAATGATTGAAATGGGTCAAAAAATAATCTCTTTTGTTCACATTTCTCAACACAATTTCTCCAACTTTCCAAGACAACGGGATAAATTGTCTTTTCCTCTTTTCATGAAAAAAGTGGATCCATAATCCATATTTCCTAGCAAATTTAGTGATAAATAATTTCTCTGAAATATAATATGGCAGAAGAGCAGAGTTTTCTCTGGAACAAAAGATTCTAATAACATTATGATTCTCCATCTTCTCTAAGGTACCCTTTTTGTTTAGAAAAGTTGTCTCTTATGATGATGACCTGGACGTATTATTTCCAACGAGAAGTTTCTTGAAAATTATAACAAATCCATTATACACTTCATAAAAGAAGGCATAAGTCTTTTGTCTCCAAAGGGCTTGGTACCAAACAATCACAGGGTCAAATTTACAGTTTACTCTCTTTCCAATTGTTAATCGCTTGAAAGTGTGGCAATAGCGATAGCAAATATCAAATATGAGGCCATGAAGAAATTCTTTTCCTTCTTAAAATTTGAAATATGGGAAGAAATTCCGATGGAGATAAGCTTTCCCCAATCAAAATGTACAAAGCTAGCCGAGAAATGGTTGTCGTATTTTCTTGACTAGTAACTCTAGTGAATAACCGTGTGATTTAAAGAACTAACCCAAATCCTTGTTATGTCGACATGTATTGTTGAGGGATCTTTGAGATGTTCTTGCGGAAGGTCAAGTCTATTATTTCATTTCTTGAGGAAATCTCTTGTTTCTTCTTCTTTGAAAGTAAGAGTTGGGTTAGGTAATTTTAGCATCTTCCTCAAAACCACTGGTGATAATGAGACAAGAGACTAACCTTAGAGTTCAATGGCTCTCCAGATTGAGATATATTTATCAACACACCAAGCGACAACTTCTTTACAATCAAACACTTTTGGTACACACCCAATAAGAGATATTCCAAACGTCCACACCATATTCTCATTTCTTTGAAGTAGAAGTAGAGTAGAGTAACACTAGTATGATCTCGACCACTAGAAATTTTGATCTTCCCGCCCAAATATGTTTATTGTATCTCCACAAAAAAAATTCCTTACTATAGCCATGAAGTTGACGAACTGTTTGCGAAATTATTTAGAAAATATGTTTATTGTATCTCCACAAAAAAATTTCCTTACTATAGCCATGAAGTTGACGAACTGTTTGCGAAATTATTTAGAAAATGCTTGTAAATAAGGCTTTTTTCCAAATAATAACAATTTCATCTTTTCCCAAGGAAGAACTTAATGAAAATTGAATGAAATTCTCTCGATATTTCTTCCATTAATAATGACCTTTTCGTAATCTGCAAAGTAATTTCCATATGTATATTATCATTTAATGCATCTCAATAAAATCACAAAGAATAACATCAAATTACGGCGGGGACAGGCATGAGAGAAAAATTATGGTGAACTCGTGAGTCCGCCAACTCGTGAACCTTTGGTGAGAAAGGAAAACAACAAGAAAAAAGACCAAGTATCATGATCGGTCGGCCTTAAAAGTTGGAAAAAAGGAAAAACTTGGGGAAGTGTCATGCAATTTGTTGATCGCGGAAGAAAAGGTGCATTTTGATGATAGTGGAGGTATAAGGAAGAAAATTCCAACCCATAAACCCGCGTTGGAAAAAATTGACTAAATATAGTAGAGTATGTAGGCCACGGAAAAGAGAAGTGCATATTGTATGACAAAGAATTCTTGTGGACCAAAACTAACTTAGAAGAAGAAATTTTAAATGTAGAAGAATGGAAGAAAAGAAATATTTAGGGTTCAAGAGTACGTTAGTTGATGAATACAAAATCCACAATGGATACACATTCAATGGTGAACCGAAGCTACATGTGTTTATGTGGACGAAAGACTATAATTTAGTTAGAGATGGTTATAACGACATCGATGTATCCTGTAACCCGAGTCCATTTAGTGCCTCGAACCAAAGCTACATGTGAAAATGGAATGGATTATGATGTTCGATAAGAATATGGAATGAATTATGATAGTCCATGGATTTTTTACAAGTTTGCAAAAAAAAATTATAATGGCATTCTCATTAAAGTAAATTTATGTTAATTTAGTAAATAAATATAGATATGTAAAACATTTTCATTATAACAACTTTTTTATATGATGAATTTTATATTAAATGTACATTTCTATATATAATGCATATATTTCTACTTTACACTACATGTTCGATTTTCATAAAACTTGGATGAGTGTTTTTTATTTGCAGGATTATTGTTTAAAATGAATGTATATTGTTTTAATTTCAATGAATTCAATTAAATTTAGTCCTCAAAATTTATATAAATATAAATATGTAAAATAGTTATATTATAACAATTTATTTTTATATGATGACTTTTAGGTGTACATTTCTATATAGAATTCTTATATTTCTACTTTACAGTGTAGGTTTGATTCCCATAAACATTCTTTGCTAAATATTCCACACTGCGATGATATGAAGTTTCCCATAAACATTCTTTGTTAAATATTCCACACTACGATGCTATGAAGTTTTGGATGAGTGTTTTTTATTTATGGGATGAAATTAGTGGAATAAATGAAAATGATTAAAACATAAATGAAATGAAGAGATTCTTAGACTCTTTTCACCACCTAGATTTAGCAATGACTTTAATGGACAAAGATGGAGAAATGGTTATAATGAGGAAACAAAAAGTCTGGAGTGCAGTTGATAAATAACGAAAAATTTGAAGCAAAGGAATTGGTGTTGCACTTGATCAGGGGTTACAATGTGATGAACATAATCCGATATCACACTGTGAACATATCCCCACATGCAATTTGAAAATAACCTTTCGCCAACATCACATTGTGATGGAATCCGACATAACCCCTTATCACAATGTGACAAACAGATCTCATTGTTGAAATATGATGAACAAACCCTGACATTGCAATCTAGGTTACAACCCAGTGTCACAATGTGATGATGTACAAAACACAACGGTGCACTATGACATAGAAATATGTATGTCGCATTGTAATAAACATAGCCCAATGTTGCAATGATGTGAACATAACTGAAATCTTGAAGTAAAAGTGGTGGACACATCCCAACACCACAATGTCATGATCATAACCCAACGTTGTAATGTAACGAAGAAAATTCAACATGGCAATGTCATGACCTAATATTTTGAACATACGCCAACACTTTATCTTACGTACAAAACCCAATGGCATAATGTGACGTACAAAAGCCAATGTTGCAATGTGACTTACAAAACCGAATGTCACTTACATAACACAAGTTCACATACAAAGTCCAATGTCAGAATGAAATGAACATAACCCTACATCACAATGTGATAATCATAACCGTATGTGGCAATGTGACAATCATTATCCTACGTCGCATTTTGACATCCAAAGCCCAATCTTGCGATGAGATGAACATAACAATATCTCATAATGTGACGATCATACAACAACATCGCAATATGACGATTAGAACCCTACGTCATAATGTGACCCATAGTCAACCATATGTTGACCATAGTAAACCCAAGTCAACCATAAGGTGACCATATTTAACCATAGTCAACTAGAGTTGAACATAGTCAACCATGATCCACCAAAATCAATCAATGGTCAATTGTAGATAATGTATATCAACCATTGATGACATGGTCAACATAGTTCACAATACTCAACCATGTTGAACCATTGAAAAAATGGTCAACCATAGACAACGATAAACAACTAGAGTCAACTATAGTCTTTTATAGTTAGATATGTTTAGTGCTGGAAAACAAAAGTCGACATGGTAAACCATAGTTAACTATAGTCTATCATGGTAAACTATAATTAAACATGGACAACCACGGTCAACCATAATATTACATGGTCAACCATAGTGAACCATATGTCGACCATAATAAACTCTCCTCAACCATAACTTGACCATACTTAACCATAGTCAACCATGCTCAACCATGGTCATCCATACTCAACCATTGTCAACTACGGTCAACCAAACTCGACCTTGATCACAATGTCAAGATCATAACCTGACATTGTAATGTAATAAACAAAATCCAACATCGCAATGGCATGACCCTAATCTATCGAACATACCCTAAAAACTTTATCTATCGTACAAAATCCGATGGCGTAATGTGATGTACAAAACCTAATGTTGCAATGTGACTTACATAACACAACTTCATATATAAATCCTAATGTCACAATGAGATGAACATAATCCTAGATTGCAATGTGACAATCATTACCCTACGTTGCAATGTGACATACAAATCTCAATGTCGCAATGAGATGAACATAGCCCTACGTTGCGATGTGACAATCGTTACGTTATGTCATAATGTGATGATCATGCACCAACATCACAACGTGAAAATCATAACCATACATCATAACCCATAGTCATCCAAATATTTACCATAGTAAACCCAAGTCAACCATAAGTTGACCATATTTAACCATTGTCAACTAGAGTTGAACATAGTCAACCATGCTCAACATAAATATGTCATGGTCAACCATAGACAATGTATATCAACCATTCTCTACATGGTCAACATAGTTAACCATACTCAACCATGTTGAACATTGCAAAAGAATGGTCAACCATAGGAAACCATAGACAATTATAGTCAAATAGAGTCAACTATAGTCTTTTATAGTCAACTATGATTAGTCATGGTAAACAAAAGTCAACATGGTAAACCATAGTCAACCAAAAGCTAACACGGTCAACTATAATTAAACATGAACAACCACGGTCAACCATATTCTTACATGGTCACCCAAGTCAACCATAATAAACTCTCCTTGACCATAACTTGACCATACTTAACCATAGTCAACCTTAGTCAACCATGGTCAACCATACTCAACCATATTCAATTATGGTCAACCAAACTCAACAATGGTCATCCATACTTAACCATTCATGCTCAAACCATGGACAACCATACTCAACCATGGAAACCATGGTCCACCATACTCAACCATGCTCAATGATGGTCAACCATTTTTAATCATAGTCATCCATGATCAACGATGGTCAACCATGGTCATCCATATTCTACCATGGTCAAACATACTAAACCATAGTCAACCATACGTAACCATAGTCATTGATAATTAATGACAATCAACCATAGTAAACCATGGTCAACCATCATTAACCACTGGAAAACATAGTCAACCATACTCAACCATGGTCAACCATACTCATTTATAGGAAACCAAGGTCCACTATGGTCAACCATCATTAACCGTAAGCAATCGTACTCAACCACAGTTAACCATGGTGAACAATACTCAACCATGGGAAACCATGGACAACTATAGTCAGCCATAGTCAACCATGATCAACCATTGTTCACCATGATCAATCATTGTTCACCATGGTCAACCATCATTGACCATGGTCAACCATAGTTGACTATGTTCAACCATAGTCAAGAAAACGCACCATAATCAACAATGGTCAACGATACTCAACCATGGTCAACTATACTCACCCATAGTCAACCATAATCAACCATGGTCAACCATAGTCAACCATATTCATTCATAGTCAATTAAGGTCAACCATATTTAACTATGGCCAACCATCGTTAACGATATGAAACCATACTCAACCATTATTAACCATGTTCAAACATACTCAACCATGGTTAATCAAGGTTAACCATGGGAAACCATAGTCAACCATGGGTAACCATAGTCAACCATAGTTAGTCATGATCAACCATTGTCATCCATAGTCAACTATGTTCATCCATAATCAACCAAAGTGACTATGTTCATCCATAGTCAACCATAGTCTACCAAACTCACCATAGTCAATCATGGTCAACCAAACTCAACCATAGTTAACAATACTCGAACCATGGGAAACCATGGTCAATCATATTCAACCATACTCACCTATAGTCAACCATACTCAACCATGGTCACCTAAGGTCCAACCATGCAAACCACATTCAACTATGGTCAACCACAATCAACCATGGTCAACCATGGTTAACCTTACACAAACATACTTACATATTCAACCATGATCAACCATAGGCAACCACAGACAACCATGGTCAACAATAGTCTACCATATCCACCCATAGTCAACCTAGTCAACCCCAACGAACCATGTTCAACCATAGTCAACCAAGGTCAACCTTACTCAACCATAGTCAAACATGGTCTACCATGGTCAATCATAGTCAACCATACTCAACCAAAGTTAATCATGGTTGATTGTGTTTGACGATACTCAAGCATACTCAACCATGGTCTATCATAGTCAACCACAATCAACTATGGTCAACCATACACATCCATAATCAAACATCCTCAACCATAAACTACCACAAACTTGATACAATCTTGTATGTGAAAAAAATGGAACACAAGCAAAACTACAAATAAGAATTATATAACAAAGTACAAAGATACTCATACACAAAACCTACACACATAACACTTCCAATTTTCTCCTTTAATTTATATTAATTAATTTTTAGAACTTATAAATTACATTTTCAATACTTCAATGGACTTTCACCTTTACAAACAAAATACAAAAAGCCTCTGCTCTACAACTTAGATAGGCCTTTCCATTCTCTCTACAAATTTACCAAAATGAAACCATAGCAAACTCTAATCTCCACTTCTATTTGATAGGTTACTTGAATTCCTTGCTCCTCCTTTCAAACATGAGCTCCTCTTCTGAACTTATCAAGCAAACACTCTTCACTCTTCTTTTTCTATACATCGTTCTCTCGGCCCTTTTTTCTCTTATTCTTCCATGTTTTATTTTCTTAGGAGCCCCAATAATCCCTTATCTCCCTCTTAAAACAATTAAAAATAACTTCATTACTAGATAACTGCTTATTTGTTAAGGGAGTTGTTGGACAATTTAATTTCTATCTACCGCATTAAAACAAAAGCTTCCATCAACCACCTGTTACTGTTCCTCCACCGCCATATCCACCGACACTCCATCCACTTTGTAAATTCTCTGGATCTTTAGGATCCTTCCATAACCTTTATAAAAATGAGGCAGTTGTAACCATTTCATCAATCAAGCAATAAATCAGTTTTTGTGTGTGTTATTTTCTCTGTTCCTTTGCTTCTACCCACATCATCGTGGTATCAGAGAAAGAGAGCTCATGTGCACTATGTTGAGGAAGCCACAGCTTACAAGGAGGGTCATGAGCCAGAAAGGAGTGTTGCTGAGACCGCGCATACATTTGGAGAGCTGAGGAAGCTGCAACTTTCAAGTTAGCAGTAAAGGTCGTGAGTGTTGAAGAGAGGGTCGTGAGTGTTGAGAGAGCTCATGCCACATAAATTATTGAAGAGGAGCCCCTGCATTAAGTTGCTCGTCCCATCGAATTCGATGCCATTGAAGAGGTCACCAGAGAAGAGCGTAAGGCTACCAAGAGAGAATGGTCTTATTTGCTTGCAACTCAACGCCCTCCAGTTTTGATTGGGACGAGGTCATGTGTTTGAATCCTCTACCCCATAGTTTCCACCTGAAGCCCTCTTATGTCAAGAATTTTTCCAGAGAATCCATGGTGGCTCTCAAAATCTAGTTGTAGAATGTCTGAAGAATGTGGAAAAGGTCGTGGATGATGCAATTGCAATGATGAGGTTTTTTCTGAGTGGATTGATAGTCAAGACGATTTTATCTGCATTGCAATAATATACCAAGAAGCATATGTTCACTTTCATTCATGAGGTATTGAGGTTGCTTCTGCTTCAAATTTGATGCGCGGTCAACTTTACAGAGGAGAACAATTAGCGTTGAGGATGTGTGAAGGAGATGGGAAGGAAGAAAATCCAAAAATATTTGTAAAAATACACTCGCCTTCCTTAACTATATATATAATCTCTCATCTATTTTGCTAAAAGTTCTTTTTGGGGCTTGATTTTTTTTAGAAGAATGACATCAGGAATGTATCAACAACTTATGATTCCAACATTTTCTGGGAAAAATTATGATAATTAGGAATTTAGAATGAAATTATCATTTGACTCGTATGAGCTATCAGATATATTAATGAATGGTTATGTTGAACCACAAGATGAGTCTATTTTGAGTGTTGGTGAAAAGAAAAAGCTAGATGAAAATAGGCAAAAGAATAAAATGAATTTGCAGATAATTGGACAAGCGTTGGACGATTCGGTTGTTGGAAAGATTAAACTAGTCATTATAGCCAAGCAAGATTGGGATATTCTAGAGACAACATATCAAGGCACTAGCAAGGTAAAACTTGCCAAACTCCAAGCACTTAGAAGGGAATTTGAAAACTTGCAAATGAAAGATTATGATTCAATAGATGAGTTTACATATCGTGTTATGGATTTGGTTAATCAAATAAGGAAAAATAGTGATGAGATAGCAGATCAGAAGGTTGTAGAAAAGTTTTTAAGAAGTTTTCCTAGAAAATTTGATGCAATTGTTGTGGCAATTGAAGAATCTAAAGATTTGACTACATATTATATGGATGAGTTGGTTGGCTCCTTTAAAAATTATGAAGACATGTTGAACAGGAATGACAATACCTCATTGGAACATGCATTCAAAACACAAATGGCATTTGGTAGAGGCAGAGGAAGAGGAAATCAAGGATTCAGAGGAAGAAGAAGAGGAACAAAAAATGTTCAAAGAGAATAAAGAAAGAATCGAGACCCAGGAGGAAGGAGAAATCAAAATTTCAGCTCTAGGAAAAACAATCAGGCATCACAAAGGTATGACAAATCAAATATTCAATGTTATTACTGCAAGAAGTATGGTCACTTTGCAAATGAGTGCCAAAAGAAACAAGCATATATGAGAAAGCAGAATGCACATTTCTCTAAGAATAGTTCTGAGACATTTTTTATTACATGTGATATAGTTCAATAAAATGCAAGTAACATTTAGTTTCTTGATAGTGGTTGTAGTAACCATATGATTGGAAATAAAGGGTTGTTTGAGGATTTGCATACATCAATTAAAGCACAAATTAAATTGGGTAATGATAATATTGTAGAAGTAAGGGGAGAAGGTCCAATCAATGTAATAACAAATAGTGGAAAGAAAACTATTCTTGATGTTTATTTTGTGCCTGGTTTGAAGCATAATCTCATAAGTGTGGGACAACTTACTCAAAAGGGTTATAGATTTTCTTTTGAGAATAATGTATGCACTATATTTGATATTCCTCCTCGAAAAATGGTGATTGCAAAGATTAAAATGATAGACAATAGAATGTTCCCACTTCACATGAAAAGTGAAATGATGGAGAAGATTGGAGCAAGTTTCAAGGCATCAAGTCAAGATCAAGCATGGATATGGCACTTGAGGTATGGCCATCTAAACTTTAAAGGATTGTGTTTGTTGCAAAGAAATGAAATGGTAAGAGGTTTACCACCTCTTCAAACACCAATAAGTTCATGTGAAAGTTGTATTTTGAGCAAGCAACATAGGAAAAACTTTCCAAAAGAGATGTCATATAGAGCTTGGGCACGTTTAGAAATTGTGCATACAGATTTATGTGGTCTGATGCAAACACCATCATTAGGGGGGAGAATATACTTTCTAACATTCATTGATGATTATATAGAAAAACATGGGTTTATTTCCTTAAATACAAATCTGAAACATTTGACAAGTTTAAGGAATTCAAGGCATTGGTTGAGAAACAGAGTGGTCTATCCATTAAGATATTGAGATCAGATAGAGGAGGATCATACAAGTTAAATGAGTTTTTGGAGTATTACAGGTATCATAGAATAAAGAAGTAGTTCACTACAAGCTATACACCTCAACAAAATGGTGTTGCAGAATGGAAGAATCGTACAATAATGAAGATGGAAAGAAGCATGTTGAAAGGCAAGAATCTATCTAATGAATATTGGGTTGAAGTAGTAGCTTGTGCGTATTATATATTGAACATGAGTCCAACAAATATTGTGAGGGACATGATTCCTCAACAAGCATGGAGTGGTAAGCATCATAGTGTTTCTCATTTTAAAGTAGTTGGTTGCATTGCATATGCACATGTGCCTAAACAAACGAGTAAATTGGATGATAAAAGTGAAAAATGCATTTTTATTGGTTATGATGAACATTCTAATGCGTATAAGTTGTTTAATCCTATAACCAAGAAATTCATTGTAAGTAGAGATGTTGTATTCAAAGAGGAGGAATCATGGGATGGAAATATAGACAAGACAATTACACATACAACAATACCATATGAAGAACAAAGAGAAAAAGGTCAAGGAGAACAATCAAATGAGCAGGGAGGAATACCATCAAGAATTCCACAAGAAGAAAACTCACAAAGGGAAGTTGAGCAAGGAGAAACATCATGTCTACAAGTAAGTTATGACTCAAATCCTACACTTGAATCATTAAGATCAAGATTAAGAGGCAAAAAGACTAGAAGCTTGCAAGAAATATATGATCAAGGAGATAGGATATATTTGCAATCCAATTTTTCTCTATGTACTCAAGATCCTATATATTTTGAGGATGCAATTAAGGAAAAACATTGGATTAATGCAATGAATGAAGAAATGGAACCTATTAAGAAAAATGATACATGGGATCTAGTTGATTTACCTAAGGAGAAAGAATTCATAGGTGTGAAATGGGTGTATAAAACTAAATATAAGGAAAATGCAGAAGTTGACAAATATAAGGAAAGATTAGTAGCTAAAGGATTTGCACAAGAATATGGAGTTGATTACAATGAAACATTTTCACCCGTAGCAAGACTTGACACAATTAGGTTGGTACTAGCTATTGCAGCTCAACATAATTGGAAACTTTATCAAATGGATGTCAAATCCGCCTTCTTGAATGGATATTTAGAAGAAGAAATCTATGTGCAGCAACCGCCAGGGTATGAAGTAAAAGGACAAGAAGACAAGGTTTACAGGTTGAAGAAGGCAATTTATGGATTGAAGAAAGCACCAAGGACTTGGTATAGTAGGATAGATTCATACATGATAAAAAATGAATTCATAAGAAGCACTAGTGAGCCTACACTATACACCAAAGTCAATGAACAAGGTCAGATATTGATTGTTTGCCTATATATTGATCATTTGATCTATACAGGTAATCCCTCTATTGATATGTTTAAATCAACAATGAAGAAGGAATTTGAGATGACAGACTTGGGGTTAATGAAATATTTTCTTGGCATTGAAGTCGCACAAAATGATAAGGGCATTTTCATTTGTCAAAGTAAATATGCAAAAGATGTTTTAAAAAGGTTTAGAATGGTAAATTGGAGTCCATTTTATTCACATGTGGTAAATTTCACAAAACTAAGTAAATAACAAAATGAGATGGATTTTGATTGAACCATATTCATAAAATTGGTTGGAGGTTTGATGTATCTCATAGCAACTAGGCAAGATATAATGTATGGAGTCAGTTTGATTTCTAGATTCATGGACACACCAAAGAATTCACATTGGCAAGTAGGAAAAAGGTTATTAAGATACATTGCATGGACTATGAATCATGGCATACTCAATTCCACTTCAAATAATCTGCAGTTGGTTGGATACACACAGGAAGCATTGATGACAGAAAAAGCACATTTGGATATGCATTTCATCTTGGAATATGAGTTGTGGCATGGGAATCAAAGAAGCAACCAATAGTGACAATCTCATCAACGGAAGCAGAGTATGTAGCAGGTACATCAGCATGATGTCAAGCAGTTTGGATGTAAAGAATATTGAAAGATCTAATGCATAATCAAGAGGAGCCTACTACAATGTTTGTGACAACAAGTCCACCATTGCACTATCAAAGAATCATTTTTTTCACAAGAGGACAAAGCATATTGACACTAGATATCACTTCATTTGAGAACTTGTCAACAATGGAGAACTCATCCTACAACATTGTAGATTAAAGGAGCAACTTGCAGACATATTTACAAAGGCTTTATCACAAGACCAATTTGAGTATTTGAGAGAAGCTCTAGGCATTATAAATATTGATGTAATTAGTAGTAGAAATTAGGGGGTAGTGTTGGACAATTTAATTTCTACCTACCGCATTAAAACAAAATCTTTCATCAACCACATGTTACTATTCCTCCACTGCCATATCATCAACCACCTGCTACTATTCCTCCATCGCCATATCCACCGACACTCCATCCTCTTTGTGAATTCTCTGGATCTTCGGGATCCTTCCATAACCTCTATAAAAACAAGGCAGTTGTAACCATTTCATCAATCAATCAATAAATCAGTTTCTATGTGTGTTATTTTCTGTGTTCCTTTGCTTCCCACATCAAGAGTGACACAGGTGGTTTTTCTTACTTACTGCTACTAACTAGAATCAAAGAAATTAATTAAATCCTTGTTGTATTTCATAAATATGTTGTGGAACTTGAAAAACAGATTTTGAGAAGAATGATTTTTCTCACTTGTATTACAATGAATCTGTACAAGTACATTTATAACGTATCAATTTACAGGAACGGAAATAACCAAAATCCAATTAGAAATATTTACAGGAAAGGAAAGAATCAGAATTGGAAAGAATCAGTCCAATATCGGAAATAATCAGATTTAGAAAGACTCAGTCCAATATCGGAAAAATCAATCCAGTATCAGAAAGATCAAATATTTCAACACTCCCCCTCAAGTTAGTGCACAGATGTCACACATGCCCAACTTGCCCAAAAACTTTGAGAACACTCGACTTGAAATAGCTTTTGTGAGAATATCGGCCAACTAATCCTCTAATCGAATCGTGGGCAACTCTACAATTTTCTCATCCAACTTCTCCTTAATGAAGAATCTGTCGACCTCCACATGCTTTGTATGATCATGTTCAACCGGATTATGAGCAATATCACACGTTGCTTTATTGTCACAATACAGGTGAATCAGTTGCCTAGGCAAACAACCCAAATCTCCGAGGAGAATTCGTAGCCACAACGCTTCACATATGCCAAGTGCCATACCTCTAAATTCATCCTCTGCACTTGATCGGGCAACAACATTCTATTTTTTGCTTCTCCATGTAACGAGATTACCTCCTACAAAGGTGAAATAGCTTGAAGTAGACTGCCTGTCATCTACTACTCCGGCCCAATCAACATCAATATACGCATCCACGCTTTAATCATATTCATTTTTTGTGAACAAAATTCCTTTTCCAGGAGCAGACTTCAGATACCTCAAAATGCGCATAATTGCATTCATATGTTGCTCTCGAGGATTATGCAAAAACTAGCTAATAATACTCAATGCATAGACAAGGTCTGGTCTTATGTGTGCTAAGTACATCAACCTTCCTACAAGCCTTTGGTATCGACCTTTATCCATTGGTACCTGATGAGACTCAATACATAACTTCAGTCCTTCTTCCACTGGTGTATCAACTGGTTGACATGCTGACATACGAGTTTCCTGTAACAAGTCTAAGGCATACTTTCTTTGAGACAGAAAGATCCCTTTATCAGATCGAGATACTTCGATCCCAAGGAAATATTTCAAGGAGCCGAGGTATTTCATTTCGAATTCTCTGGACAAGTAACCCTGTAGGGCCTTCCTTTCTTCCGAGTCATTTCCTATAACCACCATGTCATCCACATATACAATAAGTGCAATAATCTTACCCTGTTGTTTCTTCAAGAATACAGTGTGGTCTGAATTGCTCTGATGGTAACCAAAGGCTTTCATAGACTTTGTGAACCTTCCGAACCACGCTCTCGGAGATTGTTTCAACCCATACAATGACTTCTTTAATTTGCACACCTTCTGATTATGCATTTCTGGTATCATGCATCCGAGTGGGAGTTCCATGTAAACTTCTTCGGACAATTCTCCATGCAGAAAGGCGTTCTTCACATCAAACTGTTGTAATGGCCAATCCAAGTTCGCAACTAGAGACAACAAGACTCGTATTGTGTTTATTTTAGCTACAGGTGAAAATGTCTCTGTATATTCGATCCCATATGTTTGGGTGTACCCTTTTGCCACCAATCTCTCCTTAAAGCATTTAATTGTACCATCTGCTTTGTATTTCACAGTATAAACCCACCGACATCCAACTGGTTTCTTTCCTGGTGGACGGTCAACAAGTTCCCAAGTTTTATTTTCCTGCAAGGATTTCATCTCCTCATTCATAGCGGCTTTCCACCTTGGGTCAACTAAGGCTTCCTGCACATTGTTAGGAATAGATACAGTAGATAATTGATTCACAAATGACTGATTTGATTCTGACAAATGATGGTTAGACACATAATGACTCATGGGATATTTGACTTTACTAGAATTTTTGGGTTCATATGTGGGTTTAGGGATACCTTTGGTGTGACGTTGTGGTAGTTGTTTTCTAGGAGCATCCTCAACAAACGATTGGTTTGGTGTATCAGTTCGTTGTGGTGTGAGGGACTCGGACGGAGGTGGAGCCACAACTTCAGTTTCTGGGTGTTCATCAACTTCTTGAATGACAGTTTCCGAGAGTTCCCCATCTTCAGATATGTCTAAGTTACCCACACCCAATTCTGAATCCACTTCTTGATCAACAGGTTCAGAGAGTTCCCCTCCTTCATGGATGTCCAACTTACCCCCATCTTTAGAGATGTGAACATCCACATCTTCAGGGATGTCAACATCATAGTCTAGAGTCTGGATTTCCTTCTGATACTCCCCCTGAAGTTCAGGCTCAGAGGAAAAATACATCGAATCTTCATGAAAAATTACATCCAAGGAAATAAACATTCGTTGGGTTGGAGGAGGATAGCATCGGTACCCCTTTTGATAATCAATGTATCCTAGAAAGACACATCCCAATGCCCGAGGAGTCAACTTGTTACGTTGATGCTTATGGAGGTGTACAAATGCTACGCAACCAAAGACGTGAGGAGGTAAATTTGGGATGGATGGGGCAATAATTGCTTTGGCGAGAGCCTGGGATGATGTCTGGAAATCAATAGTGCTGGAGGGTACCCGGTTGATCAAATACGTTGCAGAGGTAAGTGCTTCTCCCCAATAAGATAACGACATATGGGCTTCTATCAACGAAGCACGGAAAACCTCTAACAAGTGACGATTTTTTCACTCAGCCACCCCGTTCTGCTGAGGTGTATTGGAACAAGTAGTTTGATGAATAGTTTTGTATGCTTCCAAATACTACTGAAGTTCAAAACTTAAATATTCGCCTCCATTGTCACTGCGGAGAACTTGAACCTGTGCATTGTACTGAGTATGAACCATTTTATGAAATTTTAAAAATAACAAGTTCACTTCCCCTTTAGATTTCATCAAGCACACCCAAGTCATCCTGGTACAGTCGTCAATAAAAGTAACAAACCAACGTGATCCACCCAAGGTAGTGACTCTGGATGGACCCCAAACATCAAAATTTATGACCATAAAAGGAACCAGACTTTTATTCAAAGTTAATGGAAACGAAGCACGATGGATTTTTGCAAGTTCACAAACATCGCATCGGAAACTAGAAACATCAAATTTTGCAAATAAACTGGGAAATAATTTCTTTAGGTAACCAAAGGAAGCATGCCCCAGACATTGATGCCATAACCAAATTTCAGATTTCCTCTTCTCCCCCTCAGAGCCATCCACTATGAAAGCTTGACGCAATTTGTCCGAATTTTTTGAGACCAAGTCCAAGTAATACAACTTCCCTTGCCTAACAACACAACCAATCGTTTGCCTCGTTCGGATGTCCTTAAACACACAAAAATCAGGCCAAAAAATTACAACACAAAGTAAGGCAGTGGTTATTTGGGAAACTGACAACAGGTTATAATCCAAAGATGGAAAAACTAAAGCATAATCTAGATTCAAAATATCAGTGAGAGCCAAGGTTTTTTCTCCAATAACTGGGGTTGAAGAATCGTTGGCAGTGGAAACAATTTTTTGTGAGGACGGTTTAAGGGGTGAGACCTCTCTAGAATCAAATGTCATATGATCTGTAGCATCGGAATCAATTATCCATGCACTATTAGAAAAAAGTGTAGACATATTTAAAACCTTACCACCATTACCTGTCGCTGCTGCTAATGCCGAGATCTGTTCCGCAACATCATCCTCTTTCCTTGTTTCAACAACCGCAACAATGGAGGGTTTTTTGGAATTCCTCTTCCGTGAATCACGGCTATGATCCCACCAGTCTGGATACCCCACAAGTTCAAAGCAGTGACTTTTGGTATGACCAGTTTGATGGCAATGAGTGCATTTGTAGGAGGATTTATCGGCACCAATAATGGTCTTAGGATGGCTGGGCCTTGTTTGGTCATGCTGGTTTTGAGGAGGTCGGTTTTGATTAGACCGGTTTTGAGTCACCATGGTTGAAGCTTCTGATTTTTCTGGTTCTCCATTCATCGTTGCGCGTCGAACAGATTCATGGTGGACTAGTGCATAACATGCTTCTAGTTCAGGAATAGGATCCTTTCTCAAAATTTCACCACGGATTTGTTCGAAGTCACCATCTAATCCAATAAGAAAAATGTGCACCCTTTGTCACTTAACTGATTTTCGGTAGAATTCAACATCCTTCGCATTCTCCATGATCACCTTATCACGATGATCTAACTCACTAAAAATCTCGGTTAATTCTCCATAATACATAGAGAGTGTTCTGCCATTTTGTTTGGCAGAGAAAGCACTCTGATTCAAGACAAAAACCTGTAATTCATCTGTTCCATCATAAAAGGCTTTAGAAAGAGCTTTCCAAATATCTCAAGCGGCGGGTAAACGAATGTATCGCTTCATAATTTCTGGGGACATAGACATCAACAACCATCTCTTGACCTTTTGATTGTCTGCATACCACTTCTCATATCCATCATCCTTCTCGGAAGGTGGTTGTGAAGTGCCACGAATAAAGGAGATTTTCTCCTTCTCAGGGATATGCATCTCCATGATTTGAGACCACATATCATAATTTGTTTCATCGAGTACAATCCCTGCATTGAACGATGAACCTTCGGATTGGATAATAATGGGAGTAGATTTATTCCCAGATGATTCAAAATCTGAATTGGCCATGGTTCAATGAGGGATACAAATGAGTCAAGTTTCGTCGCTCTGAGAAGACTGGTTGGCTGCCCTAGCTATTTTCTGGGCAGAGAGAGCTGAACAACATGATATGCAAAGAAGGGGGCACAACAAATAAGAGGAGAGCCGACCTTTGAGTAGTTTTCTGGGTAGAGAGGAGAACGACCCAGAACACCACGAAAGAGTCGAGAGAGCCCACGAACAGAGGCAGAGTGAACGCTTCAAAACGAAATCGACCCCCGAACAGAGGTGTATGTAGTCCGTTCAAACAGGGTCGCATACCAAGGAGGATGACACCCTGCAACTCTGATACCAACTTGAAAAATAGATTTCAAGAAGAATGATTTTTCTCACTTGTATTACAATGAATCTGTACAGGTACATTTATAACGGATCAATTTACAGGAATGGAAATAACCAGAATCCAATCGGAAATATTTACAAGAAAAGAAAGAATCAGAATTGGAAAGAATGAGTCCAATATCAGAAATAATCGGATTCGAAAAGACTCAGTCCAATATCGGAAAAATCAATCCATTATCGGAAAGATCCAATATTTCAACATTAGAAAGATTATGTGAAGGCTAGGATCGTTTTAAAATTGGCCAAAACTCATGAAAAAAAACATTGGAATTCGGCCTGTGAAGATAATTCTAACCAAATTTAACCTTTAACCGAAAACGGTATAGTTTTACCAAAGGTTAAATGCTATTTATCCACGCTTGTAGAGGCGTACAAAAAATACCGTCAAGAACTATCGTACCAATCAAAAGTTATGAAGGATTAAACTGGCCGTCCACTTATGAGGAACAGATAACGGAGAAAATGCTGTTGGAGGTGGACGCCGCTGACATTATATAATACCTCACCGCCTATGAATTGCAAGAGAGCCGTCGATTAAATCAACGGTGAAGAAGCAATTCTGCGCCCCACAAACGGCTAACGTCAATCTTGTTAAAGTGCATCAAGAATGCTGATGATCAAGGTTGCCGATATGAATTACGTCTACGTTGACATCAGATCTTCTACGTTGATGGACACCTGTAGCTCAGACATTTTGGTGTGACTCAGCAATCCTTTCATAAATCAGGCATGACTAAAGGAAATTAGCACAGACCTTCAGGCAATTATTCAGACATTTTGGTGTGACTCAACAGTCTTTTCATAAATCAGGCATGACTAAAGGAAATTATCACAAACCTTCAAGCAATTATTCAAAATTCTCAGAGATTTTGGTTAAAAAAGATCCTGACTTAATATGCACCAGCAAACAAAAAGCTTGAAAAACCGTTATATTTTGAGAAGTCAATGCCCGGATGGTGACAAGGATGATAAAGATCTAACTACAATAATCTAAATTTAGATATATCATTGTCAAGGAGAAATGATCATACATAAATTGCGAAAATTCTTCGTACTGGCGTTTTAGCCTTCCATATTTTCAAGTGTAATTCTTGAAAAGATGTAATTTCAGAGCTCTTTCCGTGTTTGATTTATCGCTTCAATCCAGGAAGCAGATTCATTACTCGTGGGCACAATTTGTATTCGCTGACGTCTAAAGCCAACTCCATAAAACATTTTAAGTCTTGGAATTCCCGATCCGTTCTTCTTTTGGGTTTCTCTTCTTCTGTGATAGCTCCATCCCCGGGTGTTTCTATTAGATGTCATTGACGAGAACGTTCCTTAAGATGATGCGGGCTAGAGAAGGATATGGTCACCACGGAGATTACGTGGAAGGTTCGATGTAGAACCTTCCATGAAAACTGCCATTATGAGCGCGTGGAAGGTTCGAAGTAGAACCTTCCATGATAACTGCCATTATGAGCGCGTGGAAGGTGAGTGATTGTAACGTCCCATGCACCTGTCCAAGGAAAACCCTTCCTCTTACTCGTGTTAGCTAACTACAGAAACGTCATAACGATTACATCCTGTTCCAGCGCATACACGGTGCCACGGTGGTATTCGCGTACAGAGGAGTTGACCAACGAGAAAACTGGAATTTTTGTTTGAATTCAATGCTTGAATGCAATATAAATGGTCCCGGTCGATCGCTAGGATTCGACTACGTCTACGGTCTAACGGTCTCCGAGCGAGACATTCAAATGAATTGTAACAACACAGAAGAGAAAAAGGGGAATTTCTTTACTGCTGCCTTGTGTCACTCTTGCAGAGCATCATCATCAGGCGGTTTTCGAAGGCAACAACAAGGTTCACCATCATTATCAACAGCACCATCAGCATCCGCAGATTGTGAACATGATCTGCCTTCTAGCAGGGAATTCTCCCTGAGCCTTTGGCTCCTGCAGGTCCTCCTCTATAAGCGATTCTGATATTGAAATATGGGCAGGTTCCCCTTCGAATCGTGGTTTCCAAACGCCGAGGACCAGCGGCATCCAGGCCAGTTTTGTGGCGTCTGGGCTGAGCCCGGTGCTGACCAACAGCGACGAGAATCTGACGTGGAGCGAGAGCGAGAAGAGCCCAGTCATGAGGGCGGTGTCTCTCTGTGGCAATGTCCCAGAGGAGAATGGTTCGATTACCCGCAAGTGCCTTTCGCCTCCGCTAAAGAGGAAACGCCCGCCGAGGCTAGATATTCCGCTCCAGTTGCCGGGCCTAAATGGGCAGTTCTCAGCAGTGGAGCAGGCGATGGAGGTCAATATGGAGGGTTTTCACTATGCTGATTCAAGAAAAAAGGGTCGGCGAGAATTCATGGAGGACCCCCACAAGGCCATTGTCAATGTTCACGGTGATTCCAAACAAGCCTTCTTCGGCGTCTTTGATGGTCATAGCGGTCGGAAAGCTTCAGATTTCGCTGCCGAAATATTGGGAAGAATATTGTGGATGCTATGCTCGGCATGGGAGATGAAACAGGGAACATTCTTGAACACGCTGTTAAAGCTGGGTACTTAAAAACAGATGCAGAGTTTCTGAAGCAGGAAGTTGGCGGCGGTACTGCTTGTGTAACTGCTCTGATTATAGATGGTAACTTAGTGGCTTCCAATGCTGGGGATTGTAGAGCAGTTATTAGCAGAAACGGTGCTTCTGAAGCCCTTACATGTGATCATCGAGCTGGAAGGGAGGACGAGCGAAAACGGATAGAGAATTTGGGTGGAATTGTGGACCTTAGCCACGGGGTTTGGCGAGTTCAAGGGTCTCTAGCTGTATCTAGGGCAATAGGCGACTCCCACAGGAAAGAATGGATAACGGCTGAACCAGAGACTAGAAAGATTGAAATAACATTTGATTGCGAGTTTTTAATGTTGGCATCAGATGGATTGTGGGATATAGTCAGTAATCAAGAAGCAGTGGATATTGCCAAGCCTTTCTGCGTGGAGAAGTAGCCTAATTTGACATCATTAGAAGGCGGTCCTATAGCTGCTTGCAAAAAGCTTTTAGAGGTAGCAGTTGTTGAAATGGTAACAACAAATCCTACGGGATGTGGAGGTAGATCTTATTCAGTTTTTTGGTTGAGATAAGATAACTTAAGTTAGAATGTATAATTAATAAGTTAGAATGTATAATTAATGAATTAGTTTTATTATAATAATAGGAGAAATTGTTTAAATATGTGTATCTGAGATACAAATATTGAACTACAGGCTTTTTTTTCTAGGTTATTGGTTGTAATCTTTATGATGATATGAATAATAAGACATTCAATGTTTATGCTTGGTGGAGGTAGCTCAACATTTGGGTGAACCAAGTGAAATCCCTGTATCTATTTCTTATGTGTGTGAATGTTAATTATCATTGAGAATTGTATTTTCGGCATTGATAATTCTAACAAGTGGTATCAGAGATGAGGAGGCCGCTGACTGGAAGAGCCGCTCGCTGGAAGAGGCTGCGTTTGAGATCTCTGTGTTGGAGAGGCTGCGTTTGAGATTGCTGTGTTCGAGGGTTGCTTGAAGGGAGCGCTGTGTTTTGCATCAGCGCTGGGGTCCTTCACGGAGGGAGCGTCGTTCATCGGCGAAAGCATCCAGCGCTGGTTGTGTTGGAGAAAGAAGGGCCGAGTTAACAAAGCAGCGCGACCCCCCCCCCCACTACTCGCACGATTCACGTGGATTATCAAAAAGTTTCTTTTAATTAAAGTTCAAGCACAGATTACTTTTTTAAAAGGATGCCATTGGCATGTTTTTTAATTAAAAAGTTTTAAGTCAAGTGGGTGCTTATGTTAAAGGTTTATTATATTAGGTTTTAAATATAATATGAAAAAAGGTGGAGGAATAAGGTGTGTGAATTTTATTCACAATTTTTTTTTAAAGGTGAATTTTTATTTTTTTTTAATAAAAAAGGTGGATATATGTATTTTTTTTAAAACTACATAAGATTATTTTTCCATATACTTTTTTGAAAGGGCCTTTGTTATTACAAGCAGTGGTGGTTGATGCAAAGTACCAAGTTTCAGGTGGAAGTGGTGGTTGATGCAAAGTACCAAGTTTCAGGTGGAGGTGTTGCAGGGGTTGTTTCGCTTCTAGTGAACAATGCTAAGCAAGGTGATAATTGAGCGTAGATGAGTTGATTTGTTGAAGGGCAACATAGTGGAGATCTCTATGTAGAAATCCCAGATCTGTTTTTTGGTGGGAGATCTGTGTGCTATCCAGTAAAGGTGCTCAACAATGACAGATCTGTTTGTGACAACTCTGCGGTCAAATAACCAGAGACAGAAGTGTTGGTAAATGACATCAATCGCAATAAAGGTAATGGTAAAGTTACCATGAGAACATTTTCTTTTGGAGTTGTATTTTTTGGTTATATGTGATTGGACATATTGTTGTAAGACCTGGTTAGGCATGCGTACCCATGGTTCTGTTAAGTCACCTATGAAAGTATAGATTTAGGTAGACTAAAAAAGGGTGGTGGGGCATGAGCCATGAATTAAAACCTTGTACATAGGTCTACAGTTGTGGGTTTCGGGTCCATGATTATTGTTTTCTCGTGGTATGGTGTCCATAGAATTGCATGTTATGAGGCTCGGTGAAACTCCATTGTAAAGTGGCTTGGAGGTGAGTAGTGAAAAGCTCATTTGGCAGTCTTGGCCGGATTTGGTCAAGGTTTTTGAATACTTTGTTCGAGGTGGAGCACTGAAGATGCCCTGGTCAAAAAGTTGGGTCAATAGAAAAGATGATGTGTTTATGTATTGACAGGATAAATCAAGGGTTTGAGAACACATGATGGAGGAAGGTTCATATTCCTTTGAATTTTGGAAATTATTGCAGGACAATTGGGGTCGAATGGCATCTTTAGTAATGCCAAGTTGCAGCATGAGTTGTGGTCAAAAGCAATTAAGTGTTGTCTAGACAATCAGTCACTATTAGTTGCCAAAGGTTGGAAGATTCTGGAAGAGGTATATTGAATAGGTCTTCTCTTGTGATTACTCAGTTTTTTGAAATTGCTTGATTGTTATGTTCATGCTCTCATCAGCATTCTAAGTAGGATCCAGATCAAACAAGTAGATCTTTGTTGGTTATAATGACAATGTCAAGGGATATAGATCGTCATTAACAAAGATAGTGTTTGATGGATTTCTTGTCAAATCAGACATAGTAAAAGATGAAAGGAATAAAGCATGATTGATAGCAGAAAGGTATTTGGAAGGCATTGATTTCCATGAAATATTCTCGTTAGTTGTTAAGCTTTTCTCTATTCATGTAGCGTTGACACTAATTGTTGTAGATAGATACTAAGACAAGTTTTTTATGGATATTTGTATGAGGAGATATGTATATCGAACAACCAGAAGGGTTTGTTCAGGATCACAACAGAATATTTGTTTGCAAGCTCAAGTAGTCATTGTATGTCCTGAAATGTGCATCAGGCATCGGTACAAGATGGGTGA
Organism: Picea glauca; assembly: GCA_000966675.3. Taxonomy (NCBI): domain Eukaryota; kingdom Viridiplantae; phylum Streptophyta; class Pinopsida; order Pinales; family Pinaceae; genus Picea; species Picea glauca. The sequence goes on along the minus strand of JZKD02S2375349.1, from coordinate 77,278 downwards.
TTCCTTCATGGTGAGCCAAGTTTTACAAGAAATGAATTTAACTATTGTGTTTATGGTACATTCATTATCTTGGTGTTTAGATTGCTGACGATATATTTTTTGAAGTAAAAGCATGGTTAAGATCAACAGGTTGGCTCTGTTGGCAAGGATGTTCGTGGTGAAGGATCAAGGAGCAGCAAAAACAAATCTTGGGCATGGAAATACATACAGGTAGGAAAGATGGTAAGCTTTGGTTATCACAATTGCAGTATAAGGAAAAGATACTCAAGAAATTCGGCATGAATAATGTGAAACTGGAAAATATCCCTTTGGCTTTCCATTTGTTTTCTTCAGGTGTATATCCTTGTAATATGGAAGAAAAGGTTATGTCTCATGTATTGTATGCTAGTTGGAAGTATAAAGTATGTGATGGAAAGGTTTGATATGTTCAAGTATCAGACGTTTCACATGCAGTTGGTGTTGTCAGTAGTCACATGACAAATCCAGGGAAAGCAGTGAAATTGGGTGCTTCTGTATCTTAGAGACAAATGTATCACCTACAGTGGTTTCAATGTTTTTGTCTGAGATAATTCAGATTTTGCAGGAGGATTTGGACAAGAAAAGATCTGCTTCAGGTTCTGTCTTTTATGAATATAAAGGGATCATTTGGTTAGTTTGGACAAAGTGCAGGTTTTGTTTTCTATGGTAGTCAAAGCCTTGTGCATTTGACACATAGTTCATCTTACCTAAATTGGACATGCTATCACTTTGTAAGACATGTTAATACTAGAGGTGGAGTAGTCAATATTTGAGCAAGTTGTGCAGACATGTTTTTGGAATCAGTGTTGAAGAGAAATTGTGGTCGTGATTTGCTTCTCTTGAAGGTGATGAATCAAATTGGACAAGGCATCAAGGAAATTGTTGTCAAGGTGGAGATTGTTGAAATGGTGACAACAAATCCCCATGGGATATGGATCTAGATCCTACTATTCATCTTTTGGTTGAGCTAAGACAACCTAAGTTAGAATGTATAATTAATGAATTAGTTTCATTGTAACCGTGGGAGAAATTGTTTAAATATGTGTGCCTGAGAGACAAATATTGAGCCACGGGCTTCAAGCCCTCTCAAGGCTGTTGGTTGTAATCTCCATGATATGAATAATAAGACAATCGATGCTTATGCTTGGTGGACGTAGCCCAACATTTGGGTGAACCACGTGAAATCTCTGTGTCTATTTCTTATGTATGTGATTGTTAATTATCATTAAGAATTGTGTTTTCTGCATTGATAATTCTAACAACAGTAACTAGAAAATCACACGACGATATTAGTGTGATGATAGTACAACTAGACAATTTTGCAAGAAATAGAATTAGTCTAGATCGCTGCCATCAAAAGAAGCCTCGAATAACAACCATCCAGCCAATTTGAGAGTTGGACTTAAAACGGCTACACCCGTATTTTGATCAGGTAGTGGGAAGCATGAATCCTCCATTCTTTTATGTAAGATAGGAAACACCTATATTCATTTTTATACGGTACCACAACTTTACAGGTCCAATGATTCTTTTTCACAATTCTTCTTTCATTCAATTTGAATTATAATACATGAATTGAAAAACATTAATAAACATTATTATGAAACTATTATCTATTTAAAAAATTATAAAAGCTTTGTATTTTGTGTGGCATTTTGAAGTGTCGTATAAATAATATATAGCAATTTTATTAGTTTCTCTGACGATGGCGTCGACATCGGTTAAGGTGTCTTAAACTTTATTTAAGAAAGTCTAAACAAACTTCCATTTAAAAACTTAAACATTAAAAACGATTAAGTGATTATGAAGTTTATTTAAGAAATTGTAAACAAACTTCCATTTAAAAACTTAAACATTAAAAAAATATTAAGGGATTATGAACTAGTGTAAACTTTTGCTTTTCCTAATTATTATAATAATAAAACGCATTGCAATGAATTTATGGTTCACTTGGTATTAGTTTGAGATAAAATATACCACGCAAACAAACACGGTGAGGCTACGCTCACTTATTGATATTAAACGAAGACGGATTACATCCTTATATAGGAAAAGACTCTCCTGAGTCAGCTACATGCAAACCAAAAGACAACTAGACAACTGACTCTTAACTAAGAACTGACTCTTCTAACTGGCGCTTACAACCCGCGCTTACTACTGGTGCTAACAACTAGCTAACATCTCCATTACTTCCAAGTCTCCCCCTTAATGGAGAATGGATTGACTTCTACACCTAACATCTCCCTAAGCAGTTCAAACTTAATCTTTCCAAGAGGCTTAGTGAAAATATTAGCAACATTTTCACTAGTATTACAATACACAAGAGTTATTTCATTTGACTGCAACTTTTCTCGAACAAAATGATACTGAGCTTCAACATGCTTTGTCCTTGCATGAAAGATCGGATTCTTCGCAATATTGATCGAGCTTTGATTGTGACATCTGATCATCGTAGGTTCCTTTTGTTCTTCTCCAACATCTTGAAGAAGTCTTCTTAACCAAACAACTTCACAAGTTGCTGCACACAAGGCTTTATATTCTACTTCGGTAGAAGACAAAGATACAGTAGGCTGCTTTTTACTGCTCCATGAAACAACCCCGGACCCAATGCTGAACGCATATCCAGTGGTTGATCTTCGATCATCTATATTTCCAGCCCAATCAGAATTTGAATAACCTGCTAACTCAACATTAGATGCATCAGTATACTTAATACCATAATCAAGTGTAC
>JZKD02S2375349.1:56479-71621 GCA_000966675.3 Picea glauca | reverse complement strand
GCATCCATTCGTATGTAACAAATATCCACTTTAAAACTCAAATCCACTTAATAAAAAACGTGCATGCAAACTTGAGCACGCACCACGCATGCAATCCGCTTAAATAAACTCACGTATATGCCTTTGCTCATACCAGAACTCGACCTCCATGATTTCTCATGCATGCACCCAAACTTTCGGCAGACACACCAACGATTCAAACTCCACGCAGTTGTTAGGAATAAACCATATTCATAAAATAAACCACGGATTTTCACACTCACGGATTTTCAAACTCCACGCTGCATGCAGTTCTCGCACCTCACGTTGTATTCCGCCTGCGGGAATTTTTCCCTTGTTCGCACCTCACGTGTATTCCGCCTGCGGGAATTTTTCGCTTTTATTTGCGCGGAAAGGCTGAGTAGTATGCCCCCGCACTCTACCAGAGGAGGGACCTGCGAACTTCAAGGATTTTCGCACCTTCTCCTCGTGGCTCTGATACCAAGATAAAATATGCCAGGCAAACAAACACGGTGAGGCTACGCTCACTTCTTGATATTAAACGAAGACGGATTACATCCTTATATAGGAAAATACTCTCCCGAGTCGGCTACATGAAAACCAAAAGACAACTAGACAATTGACTCTTAACTAAGAACTGACTCTTCTAACTGGCGCTTACAACCCGCGTTTATTACTGGTGCTAACAACTAGCTAACATCTCCATTACTTCGAAGTGTTTCATTATTGATTTTATATATTTTCGCAATTTTACTTATAAATTTATTTTCATAATGTAAGTTCATTCTTGAATTGATATAAATTTATTTTTATAATGTAATTTTATTCATGAATTGATATTAATATGGTGATATATATATATTTTTAATCTAATTATAATCTTTTTTAACATATTATTTTATTTTATTGTTCCTACTCCATTTTTTTTTATTACAATTCTACTTAACAACATCTCTTTGTTGGAACTACAAATCTTTTTGGAAAAATTCTATCTAATGGTCTTTCTCAAAATAGAATTGTTTTTTAAGGTTAGGACACTCTTACTCTTATATAAAATTTGATATAGCAGAAGCTTCACTTTGTTGACCAATATTTTATCATGTTCATTCATAAAAGGGTTTTAAAATTATGAAAAATAGAGTCAATCTATTGAAGGTATTAGGGGATGTAGGGTATGGGGGCTTATAGGTATTGAAGGGTATAAAAAGTTGTATATGGTAAAAATAAGGTATGTATCTAATGAAAACATGTTTTTTATTGGAAATAAAATTTTGAGAGGAGAGTTAAACAAAAATGCTTTGAAAAGTATTTATCAATATCTAGTGAAATTAAAAATATTATTTAATATCTCATTAACAATAAAAACCTCATGCTTAATGTAACATTATATATGTTAAAAATAGAACAAACAAACAAATTACAAATGAAAACTTTTATATAACAGATCACACAAAACTATAAAAACATACACAAAGATTCAATTAAACAAATTTTCTTCTTTAACTTTTATTAAATTTCAAAACTTATAAATTACATTTTCCATACTTCAAAATTCTTCAACCTTCACAAATAAAAATAAAATTAAAAAATCCCTTTTCGACCTTCATTAGTTTCTAGTTCTTTACTCCTCATTTTGCTCAAACACTCTTAACTCTTCTTTCTTTGGACCCTTTCTCTTTTCTTCTATGTTTTATTATACTTACCGATAGGAAAGTAATACTGTAATCGCTTCCAAGTCAATACGTTTTTACTTTATAATGTGTTTTTATATATTTATCTTAAATTTATGGAATGTAACATTGTAATCACTTCCAAGTCAATATACTTTGTAAGCTCCAGTTTTCATGAAATTATTACAGGTGAGAATAATTCTATCATGTTACAGTTGCTTTTCAGTTTTCTGGCTTTAATGAAACTATTAAGTGTATGACTTGTTCAATGAAATTATGATATGGTGAAAAAACAAAAATTTGATATTATAAAAATATAAAAGATGAAAACATAATGAAAAGTGAAGATAGGATAAAAGAGTTATTAGGATTATGGATATGTTATTAGGGTTAGAGTCAAGATTATTAAGGTTAAGGTTGTTAGAGTTAATTAATATAAGGGATATTAGTTAACTATTAATATTATTAGCACAACCACATTATAAAGATAGTTGATATACCTAGATCAATTATATTAACTACTTTTTTATATAAATAAACATATATGAAATTCTAAAATAAAACTTTAATAACCTTAACTCTAATATAAAATCCTAACCCAACCCTAAATTTACTTATTTATTATAAAAATAATTAATAATTTACTTATTTCTTTCTGACACTTAAAAAATGTCATGAAAAATTTCTGAACTAAATATGCAGCCTGAGTGGGCCTAATGGTTAAGAACATGTGTTTTGTCTTAAGAGGTCACAGGTTCAAATCCAGAGGGGGGTAGGGTATGTATATCTTTGTAGACTTCTCACAAACAAGGGGGTCTCATACACCAATGTGATGTGCTGACTTGGTCATAAACTTAAAAATAGATTATTATTTAAGATAAAATATATCAAAGTTTCTCTCTTATCTCAAAGATAAAAGATAAAATATATCAAAGTTTCTCTAAAAAAAAGGTTTAATGAAATTTTGCTTTTACTTTTTAAGATATATTAAAAAAATCAAAATTCATTTGAAAAAGCCCAATTTATTTTAAAAATAAAAAATAAACACCAAAATTCTTCCACCAAATGAGATATCGAAGAGTGAAGAGTATCGAAGAGTGAAGAGTGGCGATTATAATTTAACTTATTGAACAAATTTCCATGAAAATTAGAAAAGGAAAAGGAAATAAGTTTTATACATAGGATTATAGTAAAAGGGGTTAAGAATATGATGACAAAAAACCACAAATTTAAAGTAAAATGGGAACATTTATCATATTTAAACAAAGACTTTATCTAGTTGAATTAAGGATTTTTTTATGAAATATAAAATTTGAGTTGAGATGAAAATTTCTTTATTTTAAGAAACTTTTTTGATAGGATTTTTGGAGGGGCAATAAAAATGATGGTAGAAAATGAAGTTGTATGTTGTTCTAAGATATTAACAAGGGATTTTCATTTGTTGTAAAAGAAAAAAAAGAGAGGGATTTATAACAAATTAAATATAAATATATAATAAAATTAAAGGTAAATCATAATCAACAAAAATAAGCATAACTAAGACAATAATTAATTAAAACATAATTAATGTTCATTGTAACAAGTATAAATAATAAATTTGTTTACAAAGGGATTTTTCAAGTATCTCATGTAGGAGCATAATGTGCACAACTAGGAAATGTCATGCCAAAATATTAGGAAAGTCAAGAAGCTTGTAGAGTGAATATTCAATCATAGCTAGAAGAGATGCACAAATCGAAGTTGGGAGTCAAAGAAGTGGTGTAGTTCTAAAGGACATGAAATGTTTAGTATAGTATAGATAAGAAGATGTAGCAAACAATGAGACATGTTTGGTGTATGAAGGAATGCAAAGAGTGCAATGTAGTGAAGGTGATGTGCAAGGGAGTTGAAGTGATGCATAGGGGAGATGAGTGACTCAAAAGAAACTCTTTTCCAATGGTTCCAGAAGGTAACAAAAAATCGATTACGAAAAATCTTGTAGGATGTTTAAGAAGGAGATCAAGTTCATAAATTAGAATCAAAGGAACCCCACTCATGTTGAATGTGAGAATAAAAAGAAGTCTTGGAGGGAATAAGGAGGGTAAATATGAAGGAATAAGAATATTTTTGCAATGATGCAAGTAAAGGAGGAAGTTATTGATCCAGATTTATGAGCAGAAGGAAATGAAAGCACGGATCTATAATATTAACACAGAGACACAATGAATAATAATAGAGATATAGTAAAGGTTTACTTCTAATAAATAAAAAATATGCTAAAAACTGTAAAATTTAGATTGAAACAAGCTTCCTAGAATCGTGGCAGCTTATCTCTGAGAAGAGATGTGACGAAAACACTCATTCGCAAGAACATGATTACAATGAGGCTCAAAAGGAATTTTTACATCAAACATGAATGCCAAAACCCTAGACATCCAAAAACCTAACCCTAGGAGATGAAGTGCTAAAATTCATGTGGGCCCCGTTGGGGTAAGTTGGTACATCAAGTTCCCAGGGTCGTAACTTTTGCACACAATCTCCTTTTTAGGGCCTCAAAACGGCCCCGAAAGTTCAGGACCCAAAAATCTAGAAAATAACTGCCAAGATGAAATCTGTATGTGAGCCAATTGGAATAGGTGGGTGGTCGTTGATATTTACCTGGGTCAATCCTCCCTCCTTAGGAAGCAATGGTCTACATTGCGTTGGGTTCCCCCATCAGATGAGAAAATTTCTGTTACATTTGGCTACAGGTGATTCACTTTCTTTGGTGCATGACCTGCCTTACTTTGACAACACAATAAAGCTAAAACTTTTGTTGGGGAGTCCCCTTTAACCTATGTTTCCACAATCTAGTCAATGGATGCATGTTCCATGCAGTCAGGGTTGAGCTCTGTTGGTGTCAATTGTTATTCTACCTATGAGGTGTCTAATAATGGTGGAAAGTATGGCCGAAGGAGGTCCACATTAAAAACTGAGTGTAAGCCAAGGAAGGGGGGAATGTTGAGCTCAAAAGCATTGTCACCCAAAATCGTGGTGATGGTATAAGGTCCATAGCGGAGTGGATGAAGCTTCCGATGGGGTCCTATAAGGCCTTATTTTTACAAGTGCAACCAAAATTTATCTCCCACCTGAAACTTATGTGGCACTCAATGTTGATCATGGCATTGCTTGTCTTTGGCATTGGACTTTTGCAAAATATCATGAACCTGTTGGTAGATGTGTTGGATTCATTCAATAAATTGATTTGCTTTGTTGGCTTCATTTTGCACATGGGATGATTCTGCTTGCGTGGACGCAAGGGATAGTGAAACATCCATCGGACCCAATGGTTGAGATCCCAACCCCACCTAAACGGGGCTGTGGTTAGTTGATCTATGTATGGCTATGTTGTAACTGTTTTGAACATAAGGAAGACTCTCATCCCATGTGCACAGATGCTTAGAATTGTACATGCACAAAATATGGACGGTCATCCTGTTGACGACCTCGGTTTGTCCATCTATTCGGGGGTGGAAGGCCATGTATTTAGTGAGCTTGGTGTCCAACTGTGACCATAGGCTTAACTAGAATGTGCTAAGGAATAGGTTGTCCTGATCGGAGACGATGGTTTGTGGTATCCAAAAATGGACCCACACTCATTCGAAGAAGACCTTGGTAGTGGGATCTTCTATGATGATCTTCTTATAGGAGAACAAAGTTGCCATTTTGGAAAATCGATCAACAACCATGAAAACACATTCATTTCCGTGCTTGGTTGAAGGAAGGTCCGACATCTAGCCCATCAAGATGGATTCCCAGGGGTTGTAAGGAGTAGGCAGAGGGATGTACATGCCTTGTTTCTTAATGGCTGGTTTGGAAATGATGCAATTCATGCACGATATGATATACTTGCTAACATCCTGTTAGAGTTTTGGTCGATAGAAAAGTTGTTGCAGCATTGCCACTGTCTTCTCTACACCGAAATTTTCTGCCACCTGATTGTATTGAGCTTCCCAAATCATCTTCACTCTCTCACTTGACAGAACCTAGAGATGGCCTAGATGGCACAACAACCCATCCTACAAATGAAAATCAATGGCAACTATGTTTGTTCCCATCATCTGGTAGGTAGTGGCGAAGTCAGGATCTCGCTGATAGAGTTGGGGACATCCAGAGGTCTCATGTATGTAGGAGTATAACACCATTCTTAGTGCAACGATTAGAGGTCGGCTGACGCAGTCAACGACATGGTTGGTGCTCCCTGTCTTATAATTGATGTTGATATGGAACTACTGAAAGTATGTGGACCACTTCTTATGGTCATCATTCTGCAATTTTCCTTGTGTCTGCATGAGCTAGAGAGGTTTATGATCGGTGTGGATGATTCTCTCCCTCCCGATAATGTAATGCCTCCACTGGCAGTAGGCTTGCACGATGGAGTAAATTCATTTGTTGTCAGTGGGGTACTTACAGACAATATATAATAGTGTCTCACTGTGATATGCCACAATATGTCCATGTTGAGTGAGAAGTGCGCCCACAATATAGTTAAAAGCATCTATCTCAATCTCAAATGGTTGTTGTAGGTCGAGTAATGAGAGCATTGGGTTTGAGCACAAGAGTTGCTTCAAATAATCAAACTATTTATCTTGTGGCTGTCCACACATGAATTTTTTATTTCCACCACCCATGGCCACTTGGCTAAGGACCCATGCAATGTGGGAGAATCCCAACATAAACCTGCGATAGAAATTGGCAAGGCTTAAGAAGCTTCAGAGCTTAGTGAGTGTGGTCGGGGCTTACTAGTTATGGATGACCTAGATTTTAGCTGGATCGACATGCACCCCATGCTCATCAATAATGTAGCCTAGGTACTGGACCCTGTTCATGTCAAAGGAGCATTTTTCCAAATTTACCTATAGCTTGTGTTGTCGTAGAGTGTGAAAAACCTACTGAATGTGCTGCAAATGTTCCGCCCAATTCTTGTTGAAGATGAGGATGTCATCCAAATACACTACCACAAAACAATTGGTGAAAGGCCACAAGATATCGTCCATCATCCTCATGAGAGTTGTTGGGGAATTTATCAAGCCAAAGGGCATGACCAACCATTCAAAAATACCTTCTTTGGACTTGAAGGCAGTCTTCCATACATCAGTGTTCTCTATTGGGACCTAGTGGTAGTCGGACTTCAGATCGATCCTACTGACGTATTTGGCCCCCTTGAGCTGATCAAGTACATTGTCAATTCAAGGAATTGGGTACTGGTTCCTGACTGTTATTTTATTTAAGGTTCGATAATCAATGCAGAGTCGTCAGGACTCATCTTTATTTTGCATAAGCATGATTAGGCTTCCACAAGGTGACAAGATTGGGAGGATGCACACCTTTTAGAGAAGCCATAGGATTTGGTGCTTGATTTTCTCATTTTCTGATTGAGAGTGGCGATAGATTGGCTCATTAGGTAACGGTGCATCGGGGGTTAGATCAATTGAGTTCTTAACCTGCTAGTGCAGAGGTACCCCAATGGGTGAGGAGAATATGTCCTTGTATTCTTACACGACCTTATCCACTTGCTTCTGCTATGTGCAGAGTCCCTTCGTTGAGGCCATGGATGTGGCTACAACCTTCCGCTCACTTTGAGGGAAAATCATAAAGAAGGAAATCTTTCATGTCTAAGAGATAACCTTCCTGCATTTCTTGACAGAGATCAAGGAAATGGCGGTAGATGAGGCTACCTATGGTATCATATATAATTTCCTGTCCAGAGTAATAATAACACTATGAGGCCTAGACTCATATACAACATGACGTTTCCATAAATAAGGTTGTCCCAAAAGAACATCAAAAACTTCAAGGGGGGCAACATCACACAATACCTCATCTTTGATGGGCTTGATTCCATAGACCAGGAGACACTATTGGCTGATGCAGCGATCGCTCGCTTCGCAAAGCCATGCGATGGTGTACGACTGAAGGTGTGGTGATGTCAGCAGAGCCAACTGCTTGATGATCTCTGCTGAGATGAGGTTCTTCTGGCTACCGCTATCAACGATGAATTGCAATGGAGTACCCTTCACCCACATTTGTGAATGAAAGAGGTGCTCTCCTTCCTCTGGTTCATTAGGTTCGTCTGGTTGGATCTTGGTGGTGGTAGAAACAGTGGCACTATGTTCTGCATTAATGATCTCTCTTCCTTTTTTTGGTTCTGACTTAGAGTCGGAGCTTGCATTTGATTCATAGGCTTTAACCTCGACCACCAATGACTTCTTTGAGTGGCATTCAGTGGTCTTATGCCAGGGGATTTTATGGAACTCGCATCATTTCCTAGTGTCTTTCTTTGTCTTCCCATTGTCCTTCTTTGTTTGCAGTTTGGCCTGGTTGTCATGAGACTTTCCATCCTTTATTTTCCCTTTGTTCTACGGGTTAGGGCTGCCTTTGCCCCTCTTTTGTTGTGAGGGGTTTGCAGAACCAAACTGCTACGAATTTTGTTTAATTTTCTGCTCGATTTTGAGAGCATATCGATAGGTCACACCTAAGGACGAAATGTCCAGAAATTTCATTTCTCTCTAGATGTATCTATGCATACCATCGCGGTACTTGAGAACCAGATGTTGCTCAGAGTCTTTGATACATAGCTTGGTGCATAAGGTATGGAAGACATCGGTGAACTCTGGCACTGTTTGGTCCCTTTCGTGCCACAGTGTGGTCCATCTGGTATATAAGTCGTCGTAACTTCCAACATGGTAGTATTGTTCCTTAATATCATCCCTAAAGGAACCCCGAGTGGGTGCAACTACAAATAATGTAGATCCCCCAATTTCCTTTTTCTCACAGAAGGTCTCCCACTAATCTTTAACATGGAGGATAACCTTGAGGAGTGCAAATGTAATATTTTCTCTATCGAAAAAGTTGTGGACGAAAAAATAACCTTCTAGAATGTTTAACCATTTATTTACAGCATCTGCATCTATTTGACCTTCAAATATAAGAATATCAAAATTGATCTGTACCTTGAAGGGGGTGGTGATTCCGCTTGAGGTAGATGCGTTGCTTGTCGGTAGTTGTCGAAGGATTTGTGCAAAGATGTCCATCATCTCGTTCCTCCGTTGCTCAATGGATTTCTTGAGCAAAATTTTGAAAGGATATCATTTCTTGTCATCTTTCTTTTCTCCTTCCCTGGAAGGTTTCTTGGGCGTGCGAGCACAGTTTTCCTCAAGAGAAACAAGGTCGAGACCCAACCCTCTATGCCATGACCTCGTCGGGGACATGCACTAAAAATGATAAGGAATAGACCACTCTGATACCACTGATCCAAATTTATGAGTGGAACGAAATGAAAACATAGATCTATTATATTAACACAAAGAGACAGTGAATAATAATATAAATACAATAAAACTTGACTTCTATTAAATAAGAAATATGTTAAAAAATGTAAAATGCAGGCTGAAACAAGCTTGCTAGAATGGTGGCAGCTTATCTATGAGAAGAGATGTGACGATTACGCTCATTCGCAAGAAGATGATTACAATGAGGCTCCAAAGGCCTGTTTAAATCAAACATGAATGCCAAAACTCTAGACATCCAAAAACCTAACCCTAGGAGATGAAGCGTCAAAAGTCATGTGGGCCTTGTTGGGGTAAGTTGGTACATCAACTTCACGGAGTTGTAATTTTTGCATACGATCTCCGTTTTAGGCGCACATTAGCTCATTGGAAAGGTCTATCCGAGGAATACACATTATGTCATCACACTCTGACTTTGTCTACTATATGACTATGGTGGGCCCAAAAAGCGTTGTTTAGGGCCTAAAAATGACCCCAAAAGTTTACGACCCGAAAAACTAGAAAACAATTGCCAAGATGAAATTTGTATGTGAACCAATTGGAATAGGTGGGTGGCCACCAATATCTACTTGGATTAGTTATACAAATCATGGATTATATAGAAAAGGCTAAAGCTCATAAATAAATTATGACTAACATTTTGTTCTTAAAACATAGAGAATCTTCCAATACATTCTATAAAATCTTAGATACTAATAAACACAAGCATAGTTAGTCATTCCATAATGTTTGATGTATTGATTGATGATTTTTATATAGTAACAATATTATAAATATAAATTAAGAGTATTTATAAATTTAAATTTCAAAGTGTTTTATTAAATTTTAATTTATATCATGGAGACCTTTAGGGACTCAATCTAAACCCAATTATAATCAATCAACTTGAATTAAAACCTATATTATATGATACTTTATTTGTTAAATATAATGTATTTAAAATTTGTACCATGCATTATTTAATGTCATATTAAATACAACATATTCAAGAAAATACAAAATTATTTAAACTAGTAATAATTTGTGGTGACTTAGCCCCCGGGGGGGCAGCTCAATTGGCAAGTGCCGTGAAAATGAAGTTCCATGAGGTTTCGAGTTCAATTCCCCCCGACTTACCTTGTGTGCCGCGTAAGGGGCATCGTGGGCACACCTGGAGGTTATAGTGGTAGCGGTTGGATAACACAACCATGCGTAACGCGAGCACGTGCCCAACTAATTGCTGATTCCTCCAGACACAAATAATAATAATAATAATAATAATAATAATAATAATAATAATAATAATAATAATAATAATAATTTGTGGTGACTCAACTATACATTTGTGTGTCAATTATTTCCAATTAAACCTATAATGAACCTATTTCCTTTGTTAATGACTTTTAAATGCAATAAGAACATTTATAAATCCACAGTGTTTACTTTGTACAAATATGTTCTTGTTAATGTAGTTCTACACAAGGTCTCAATTAAGTACATTTGCATAGAGTATAAAATTTAGGCGTGAGCTAAAAGTTTTATCTTTTGGGTTTTTTAGCTGAAATCCGGCTATGTAAATATGGACAAAATCGCTATTTTTTGTTGTTTAAATTGCATTTTTGAATCCATAAATGGATTCAGCATGTTGAGAAACCCCTAAGACACTTGGATTATACAAACTTAGCCACTCAAATCCGCAGATCCAACCAATTCTATTTTAACTTTAAAAGGCATGGAGTAGCCATTATCACTTCTTTTTTGCTTTTAAGCTATGTATATATAACACATATTATGAATTTCAAATGTTCCATAATTACTTTAATTTTTTGTTTTAGATTACATAAAAACCTCTGCATTAAAACATTTACATTTTTAGGAAGTAAGTATAAGCAACCGTGATGCTATATTCGAGTTCCATACTCCAACTCCCTTCTGAAAGAATTAAAAATAACTCACCAGGCGACAACGGTTAAATAACTCACCTGGAGACAACGGTTTATTTGTTAAGAGAGTGCCACTGGTGGTTTTCTTACATACTCCAACACCCTTCGAAAAGAATTAAAAATAACGCACCAGGAGACAACCCTTGTTGTAATTTCAAAATATGGTGCACAAAACTGTGTGGGGGTGTAAAAAAGGAGTGGGTTAACTTGGGAGTAATTTTCTTTTTCAAGTTATTTTTTCGGTAGGTTTTTGGATGATGTTATTTTAAATCTTGAGTCAATTTATAATTCTGATCAATTTTCTAAACATCCAAGTTAGTTTAAAATGGGACAAAACTTGAAGTAAAGTCTTGAAATACATGAAACTTTGATTCATAAAAAACTCAGACTACCCCTAAAAATCTAACCAGATTTAAATATTTTTTTTTTCTTAAAAATGAATAAGTTTGCTCCCGAGTTAGCTTACGCCGTACAAATAAAACCCATCAGAAATTATCGTACCAATCAAAAGTTAGGAATCATTAAACTGGCCGTCCAATTATGAGGGGAAGATCAACGGTGACAAAGGTTTCGGAGGTGTAGGCTGTTGACATCATACATGACCTCACTGCCCGGCGCCTCCGAATTACAAGAGAACCTTCGATTAAATCAACGGTGAAGAAGCAATTCTGAACCCCACAAGCGACTGACGTCAACAGTGAGACAAGAGATCGAAAAAAGGTGCGGGCGCCCGTGTCATATTGTTAAAGTGCATCAAGGATGCCGATTAAGTTTGCCAATATGGACCAAGTCGAGTGTTAGATCGTCAGATCATCTATTTTGGTCAATGGACACCAGTAGCTCAGACATTTTGGTGTGATTCAACTAGTCTTTTCATAAACCAGGCCAGGCATAACTAAAGAAAATTATCACATATCTCCAACAATTATATTAAGAAAATCCAGATTTATAATAATGCCCGGAAGGTAACAATGATGATGATAGAGAACTAACGACAATATTCAAAATGTAGATATCATTGTCAAGGAAGAATATTCATTACTCGTGGACTCTATTCGATGTCAGTAGCCAGAACCTTCCTTTGGGATGATGCGGTCACGACGACGAGTACATGGAACCTTCCAAGAAAACTGCCATTGATGAGGGCAACATCGAAATGATCTGCGCGGGGAAGGTGAGCGCTTGCAACGTCCCATCGATATATGCACCTGGCCAAGGAAAACTTTCCTCTTGCTCGTGTTCTCTGACCACAGAAACGTAATAAGGAATACTTCGTGTCCCAGCCTATAGGTGGTATTCCAATTTCTGTGGTATTACAAATAGTAATTCACGTGTAAGTAGCGGATTCGCATAGAGGTTTTGACCGAGAAGAAAACTGGAATGCTGATTTGATTTCAACGCCTGAATGCAATATAAATGCTCACAGCAGATCGCCTAGGATTCCACTACATCTAACGATCTTTGAGCGAGACATTCAATTGAATTGTAACAACAGAGAGGAGAAAAAGTGCGGAATTTATTTACTGCTACCTTATATCACTGTTGCAGAGCATCATCATTAGGCGGTTTTCGAAGGGAACAACAAGGTTCACAATCATCATCAACAGTAGCCGCAACATTCATCGATTGTTAACATGGCTTGCATTGTAGCAGGGAATTCTCCCTCGGTCTTGGGCTCCTCCAGGTCCCCCACTATACGCGATTCTGATATTGAAATATGGGCGGGTTCTGTTTGGAAGCCTAGTTTCCAAACGCCCAGGACTAGCGGCATCCAAGCTAGTTTTCCGGGGTCTGGGCTGAGCCCTTTTCTGAGAAACACAGACGAGAATCTGCTGTGTAGCAAGAGAAGGAAGAGCCCGATCATGAGGGCAGTCTCTCTCTGCGTCAATGTCCCGGAGGAGAATGGTTCGATTGCCCTCACGTTCACTTCGCCTCCGCTAAAGAGGAAACGCCCGCAGAGGCTGGATATTCCACTCCAGTTGCCGGGCCAAGATGTACTGTTGGATGCAGCGGAGCAGGCGATGGAGGTCAATGTGGAGGGTTTTCATTATGCTATTTCAAGAAAAAAAGGTCGGAGGGAATTCATGGAGGACACCCACAAGGCCATTGTCAATGTTCTGGGTGATTCCAAACAAGCGTTCTTTGGCGTCTTTGATGGTCATAGCGATCGGAAAGCTTCAAATTTCGTTGCCGAAAATATTGGGTAGAATATTGTGGATTCTATGCTCGGCATGGGAGTTGAAACAGAAAACATTCTTGAACATGCTGTTAGAGCTAGGTACTTAACAACAGATGCAGAGTTTTTGAAGAAGGAGATTGGCAGCGGTACTGCTTGTGTAACTGCTCTGATTATAGATGGTAACTTAGTGGTTTCTATTGCTGGGGATTGTAAAGCAGTTATTAGCATAAACGGTGCTTCTGAAGCCCTTACATGTGATCATCGAGCTGGAAGGGAGGACGAGCGACAACTAATAGAGAATTTGGGTGGAATTGTGGACCTCCGCCACGGGGTTTGGCGAGTTCAGGGATCTCTAGCAGTATCTAGGGCAATAGGCGATTCGCACATGAAGGAATGGATAACGGCTGAACCAGAGACCAGAAAGATTGAAATAAAATTTGATTGCGAGTTTTTAATTTTGGCATCAGATGGGTTGTGGGACATAGTCAGTAATCAAGAAGCAGTGGATATTTCCATGCCTTTCTGTGTGGAAAAGCAGCCTAATTTGACACCATTAGGAAGCAACCCTATAGCTGCTTGCAAAAAGCTTGTAGAGTTGCAGTAACCAGAAAATCACAAGATGATATTAGTGTGATGATAATACAACTTGGACAATTTTGCAAGAAATACAATTAGTTTGGATGAGGTGAGGGATGGCTGCCATCAAAAGAAGCCTCGAACAACCACCATCTGCCTCCAATTTGGGAGTTGGACATTGAAACGACCACACCCTAGAAGCATGAATCTTCCATTCTTTTATGTAAGATGGGAAACACCTATATCCGTTTTTGTACAGTACCACAACTTAACAGGTTCAATGATGCTTTTTCACAATTCTTCTTTCATTCAATTTCAATGATCATACTTGAATTTCCACCGCATTTGATATATACGTTTAACATCGTATTTACACATATGATCAAGCTATATGCTGTCGATGTTCACAAGATTATAAACTTTGCCGAATATTACAGACTTTGATGGTTTAAAGAGAAAAGCAGTGGCGCTATTGGTTAGTCTGTAAAATGCAGGAACAAACAGAATTGTTATAGATGTAAATTTGATTCACAATTTGACAGGGCTATTGAACATATCCCTTAGAAGGAAATGTCAAGAAAATAATCTTTGATGATAAGGAGGAAGCAATGAAATTATTGGTTCGTCATAAATGGAAGAAATTTACGGCTTACAGACAGAGTTGTAATAGATGTAAAACTCATTCACAATCTGACAGGGTTGCTAGTTGAAGAGATACCGTCGAAGGAAATGTCAAGAAAACAACTTTGTTGAAGAATTTTAAGGTCAGGGATTTGGAAAATTATTATAATATATAATTATGACGAATATATAATTATGAAGAATATGTATAAAGTATTATTATTCTTAAGTGTTAAGTGTCATTTGATTGCATCTAAATGCCATTGGTCTATATTGTTGTTCTAACACTAACTATTAAATGTCAAGTGTCATTAGAAATGCATCTAAATGCCATTGGTCTATATTGTTGTTCTAAGACTAGCTATTTAATGTGAAGTGTAGTTTGAATGTGATTGGATGATATTTTTGAAGTCATGTTTATAATATATATGGATTGTTAAGACATACATAGTTTATAGGATGTGTTGGGCCCCAACACATTCCTTAAATTTTTACAAAATTTAAAGGGTCCCCACTAGAATCTTGATAATTATAATAAGCTACAGAATTAACATTTTCTAATAGTTCCATATCTTGGCTTGCTTTGAAACAAATTTAATACATTCACTATAATATGAGACATTCATTACAAGAGTATATGTCAAAATTTAGAAATGAGCATAGAAATTTCAATTTAAACAAAAACGTTAATTTTTATCAATTGTTTATTTTTTGTTTAAATTATGATTATGTGTTCTTTCTTTTGCTCATTAGCAAGTTTGACTATTTTGAATAATAGTTTCAATACTTCATCAAATAATATCTAGGTTGGTTTCTCATTTTCATCAAATCATTTGGTGATATTAATTATTTTTTTTTTTTTTTTTT